>JARJDR010015086.1:0-10345 GCA_030264135.1 Myllaena sp. GC000078 | reverse complement strand
TGTGTGTGCTACGATTGTGATTCCCATTAAATTACCCACCAATAACGCACAAATTGAAGACAAATATTTACTCTGTTGTAATCGACGAGGTCGATCCTGTAATTTGCGAGCAGAAAAATAAAAGAAATGCAACAAATGTAACATGTAACGTCTTTTTTTCCTAAAGCGAGAGTGACCGTTTCGCGTCTATTGACATTTCAATCACGATCGTTAGAATTTCAACACTAATTCATATCATTTTACAAGCATTAGCATAAGTACAAACACACCGCGGGTAGGTAGGAAGCTGGTCCTCCCCCCAGCGCAGCGTTCTTTCCGCTTAAGTGAATTACCATTTAATTAGACGTCCGTCCGCCGCGGACAGTGTGACCGTTCACATGCTTGGATTTTCTCATGCAAAATCACCACCGCGCTGACCACCCCTCCAAAGCAGCGCGCGCAGAATCTGTGTCAGCGGATATAAACCTAGGAGTCGCAGCGCGCGAATCAGGTCGAAACGCACGCGTGGCACCCCTTTCGAAGCATTTCAACATTCGCCGCGCACCATAAGCTCTCCTTTATTTGCGAATAAATAATGGCATTCGGACGCCGGGAGACAGGTTTACGTGTGCGTTTTGCAAGTGTGAATTGTCCGTTGGGCGCTCGAGCGCTAAACTGGTCCAGATCCACTACACATACACACACATTACGCGCGTATGCGAGGCACAGCGAATAAAAAACTTTAATACGCATTGGAAGGAAGCAAAAAAAACACGAGGATGATTATGCATCGGCGTGCGTAGTAGATAGTAGTAATACGGCGTTGTCAATGATTCGCGAACGGGAGGATGAGCAGATCTAACCGGCTATTTTTTGCATCGGTGAGAATTTGCAGGGCCGTAGTGTTCTCATCGATTGCAGCGCGAATGCCCATACGCACCTGGTTGGTCAAATTTATGCAAAGTTAGCGTTGTAACACAACACCAATATGAAAAGTTCACACCCATTTTCGCGGTGTGCAAAAACGAAGAGGAATGAGAAAGGTGGGAGTCAACCGGACGGGTGCATACGACTCGCAAAGGCATTCATTAAGGCGCATATGCTTAATGATAGATTCCGCACGGTGTTCGATTTGCACTAAGCGCATTACGCGCTGGCCCATTATGCGCGCATCGCATTCAAGCGTAACGTCTTCGCCACGAACTACTCCTTGGCTTCGCGAACGCCGCCTTTGGCTCTCTCGCAGAGAGGTGAGTGCACTGAGTTTACCTCTTCGCAAAGTTGCAAGTTCATTGTACTTACCTTCTTCTGCCTCCCCGTTCCTCTTTGCTACTTTTGCATCATGTGTGTGTTGCGCTTTGTGATCTGTGGTTGCTGCTGTTGGCTGACAGGGTATTCGGTAATGCTATGCTCATACATCAACACTTTTATTGGATGCGGGCAATTTTCAAATTGCTGGATATTGAAATGCGTAATTTAATTATTTCATTAAGTCATCAATTTTGCGATGATTAATCGGCGGAAATTTGCCGCGAAATTGCCGGCGCAACGATAAACTGCCGGCCGGGTCGGTCATGCGGCGCGGAATTGAATTTCAATTTGGTGCAAAAATGTATTTGCATATTAAATCGATAAGTATTGTTCGAGCCTGTCATAAATAATGCATCAATATATTTTTGACAAATTGATCTATTTTATAAATTATGATTTTTTCTTTTTTCCCTTGGAAGGCTTCAAGTGGGTTTTTTTAAACATCAGAACTACAGACAAAGAATTCCTTGTACGATACATTCAAACACTTGAAAATCGCATATCCTAGAGAAGAAATCTGTTCCGCATCAAAACGAACGATGAAAGTGCCATTGTGTAACATCACAAGGGATGCATACCGAAAAGTGTTACACAAGTGGGGTAATTAAGTCTTTTTTCACGCACCCGAACGTTTGACATTATGGGCGCCGCAGAAAAAAGGGAGCCAAAAGCCCAAAAGTCCGAATAACAGTTTCTTTGTCTAGTTTCTAGTTTGTTGTTTGGGAGAGTTGACCTATTCTCGCAACGGAGTTGACCATTGTCCCTCACCGATTCCCCTTTGCAATTCTAGCCTAGGTTCTAGCCTAGAAAACGTTTATACGGTTGTTCAAACCGAATTAGCAAACACCGTCCGTCCGCCGGTCAGGCCCTGAGCGACAACAACAACAACAACAGGAATAGAGCGCGTCGCAATCTTGACCCACATCCAGTTGTAGTATAAGGTGTTAAGAACACACCTGAAAGCACTCGAAAGCGATTAAGGTGTTTTATGAGTGTCCGAAAACGTTGGGGTGCATTCACCCCAATGTCCCAAGGTGCGCAAGGGGCCGTTTCGCTGCTTTTTTTTTCGCTGCGCACGCCATTCATGCCCTGCATTCACTCTCGCTTCCTTTCTTCGCTCTAATCCTAATGCGTCGCGGCATGAAAAGGAAAGGAAGGGCGCCCTGGAACCCTTTTCTTCTTTCTGCGGACCTATTTACAACTATTTCTAGGTCATGTTGCGTGCAATGTGCAAGTGCAAAGTGATGTCGCGCTGAGGGGATGCAAATGCGCGAGGATGCTGCTGGACGCGAATAGAGAGAAAATTATTACCTCTAAATACGAGCAAAATGCCCTTTGTTTGGGAGCGGTGCCGCCCATCCCTGAAAGCAGTGAGAAGGGCTAGAAAAACGTTCGCACGCAATCATCATGCATGTGTGCGTTCGATGAATGCGATGAAAAAAAGGGTGTAATTGTCGATTGTTGTAAATGATGTTTATATTATTACGTCCAGATCTGTGATCTCTTCTAGTTCAACAGATGAAAACTACTTTAATTGGATTTATCTTGTTAACTCGGTTAAAGTAAAATGTTTTGCTTACCAAGCACACTATCTTCATGATACCTGTCTAATCAATATTAATTTAAGATAAATTTAATGGCGGTACAGGTTAAACCAGATAAATTATACAAATATTTAGTCTTCACGTAACGCTTAACATTTATAAATGAATTATATTCAATCAATATCAATGCTTTTACTTTTGCTGAATTTATATTCCTATCTTAATTATTTCCCAGGGGATCTTTTTCCACTCGATCACAGAGTAGACTCGTTTTGCAGTAATAAATCCGACCATTCTCACATGCAAATCGCAACCAAGATATATCGCGTCCATTCATCGAAACTCTTCAGCTTGAAATGCAAACGTTTAAAAATGCAAATGCAATTGTGACCCGAAGCTATTAACCATCAAAAATTATGAGCAAGAAATATGAATACATATCTCCGATTTAAAGCGAAAGGGGTGCGCATAGAAATAGTAGTCGTGGGCAAGCCAAAGGGGTCAGAAAAACGTTTCGCATGAACAAGTGGCATAGTTCCACTGACACACATTACTCCACATTCATTCGTGCCCCAAGCATGGACGCCCGATGATGTTTATATAATTAAGTCTTCAGGTGTGTAAAATGCAACTAACGATTTAACGAATATGCGATAACTACGGGGTGGTGCAGCAACTCATAGAAGTTAAAGAGTTCATCGATATTCATAACCGACAAAAATGATTTCATTATAATTACGAATGAAGGCATAGGTGTTTGCATTCATGTCAATTAGAACACTTGAATCGGTCTCAATACGGCGTTGAATTTATCCCTTCATTTCCGCCTGCGTTGTATTACTCAATAGTGGCGCAATGAAATAAATACACACTTGACTTGCGCCGAACTCGAGCGCCACACACTTATAAATAACTGACATCATTCAACACTTTTTATAACATTTTTTTTTGCGTGGACTACAATTACATCCTCAAGGATTAACGCTCGGTATCGTGGGATATGCGAGCAACAACAAAGCGCAGCAAGGCTTTGAACTCTATTCATAATAATAGTCACATCACATGTTATTAAGATGAATAGAAAAGTCAGCAGAAAAAATCGAACTTTTTAAGATGAAGCACGCCTTCCTTGGGTAAATGCTTTTGACTATGATGCGGCATGTGAACGGAATGAGTGCAATGACAATACGGATTCATAATGGATAGTTTTTTACTGCTTTTGTTGTGGTTTAATGCGAGCATATTAGAGTTTTTCTAGCGATTGTTTAGTGTTAGTCATTCCAGGAAGCACATCAGCGAGAGGAATTTTCTGACTGATGAGCAGAGCAGCGTCAACACTTGTATAATTTATTAAGTAGATGAATGGTGGATAATATGAGTGAATGTCGGTTAGAAGGGGTCAGATGCCGACGCGTAGTGTTTTTCAAATCAGCGATTAATGATCATAAGCGAAATAATAATAATTATGCGTTGTGGAAGTGAAACGAGGAAACGAATGAGAATTACGAGTAAGTACGCAAGACTGTGTCAGCAAATTTTGTTCATTCATGATGTCATTCAGATTATTTCAAAAATTTCCATTCCTAGCATTACTTATTTTGCAAACAACATTAATTACAGAAATATTTTATATTCACAAAGTACCTTTTTTCCTAGTAGCCGATATATTTGTTATGAATTGCGTAGCAATATATCTCCATAAATAAACATTGTGATTGGTTTCTCTTTGATCTATTGATGTCACAGATTTCAACATCACAAATGCGGGACACAAATATTGTGCGAGTATTTACCATTCATTACGCACTTTGTACGAATAATGAATAAACATGACAAGTGCCATAGCCATCAAGATTCAAATATAGGATATAGGACATAGACACTAGTTGAATTGTTATTGTAACGGAAATAGAATATTGTGGGTCATAAACAAATTCAGCAGTGTCAAATTCAAACATATTTCCGTTTAACATTAAACATAATATGCAAACTATCAAAAGTTTAACATTAAAGCTAAATAAAGTCAAGTGGTGTAAAATCGCAAACGGGGCAAGATCGATATTAACCAATTATATCCCAATTGTTCATCATAATTTATCAAACGAAGGTGCCTTCCATCTACAAACAGATTTCTTCGTTTTCTCTGCTTTTTGCAAAAGACGAACATACTCAAGTTAGACATGACTTTGTATAACTTTGTAAAAAGCATTTTGTAAATGACAACAGCAGAATTCGGATTTGGCATCGTAATGTGAGAATATAGCTTTGAATTAGTTTTAATTGACCGCTAACGACCTTGCCCCATACACAGGGGTGTTCGCATCACATGTCACGTCTTTGTAATCTGTGAATAAAGGTACTCTATTCAATTTAAATTGCGATTTCTGTTAGTGGAAATTATAGAGAATTAATAGCACTTTACGACAATGTCAAGTTGGGGCAAATATTTAAAAATCTACAATGTTAAAGTTGAACTTAGCAAAAACCGCTTCGATCATACCCCACTTCACATTACTAGGTAGTTATCTTCATAAATTCTACCTGGCTAAATAGTTAATACAAGAATTAATTTCCATAAGTAATGAAGATAAAAACCTGCAAAAAATGCGTAGGAAACAACAGCACGCATGTTTAGAACATATTTCAAATGGTCTGTTAAATGTTTATGCAAATCCGACAAAAACAACATTCGCTTAGTATTTGCACGCGTCCGTTGAGCATCGCCGTCGGCGTTGGTCGTCACGTAATCGTGCACGCACAGCGAAAAATAATGATATAATAAAAAATCCAAAATCTAAACGGACGTGCGACAGAAAAGCAGCGCGTAGCAGAGATAAGGACGGCACGCCGCGTGCCGCGAGGGAGTCATTTTACGCATGTTCGCGCAGTTATGATATGCCAAATATTTGCGAGCCGCATAGAGGCATAATTCATTACTGACGCGCTACAACGATTATGCAGTGACCATGAAAAACGATAAAACGCTCGACGACAACAACCGACTACCGGGCGCGATGCGATGGTATGTACAACGGTTCATTCAAAATCTAATTCGGGAAATGCCATACGCACTTCCAGTTTCAAGTTTAGATTCATGAATAATAATTTATTCGAATTTGAAATCAATGCGTTATTTAAGTAAATTGTTTTAAATAAAATTTGTTTTCACGTTGAACACAAGTTGAAAAAATATCGCTCTCGCCTACCTAAATATTAAACAGGTAGGCGTAAAAATGACATTGTTATATCAACTGTTGTTAACGTTTGCGAAAATAAATTCAAGGCTTTGACGAGGTCGTGTGCACTTGGCGCCAAAAAATCTACGCGCGAACATTACCTAATACTTACTTACCTGATATGAACGACGAAGTTCAGATACTTACCGAATCTAGTAAATATGTAACACCTGAAATTATGAACTTGGGGGAATTGTATAATAAATATTCGACAACAATTATGTTTATAACAATATCAGAAGCCCATTTATTTCATAGTAGTAGGGTAGTCATCGCATGAATTTTTACATGCCATATAAATCCAGACATAATATATCTTTGCGATGAATAAATTGTATTGTTGTAATTATTTACGTTTTTAGTATGTATGTGATTGTACTTCATCCAGCAATCGATGTCGTACGGTTGTACATAATTAGATAGTAAAATTATATGAATCGTGATTACGAACTAAAGAATCGTGAAGGTTCAGGGATAATTTCATCTTTCATCATTTCACGCACTCTCGGGCTACGAAAAAGGTACATCTCCACATTATAGAATAATAATGCACATTCTTATCCCGTGATTTCTACACATAGAATATACATACATGCATACGTATATTTGCATCATCTGAATAAATTCTTCCTTTATCATTTCTCCCTAATTAATAAAATCCATATAAAATATTATTCTCATATTCCTTAGTCGCTACAAGTTTATATTTGAAAATTGAGATCAAAATCTTAATATACATCACAGGTGTTGCTAATATAAAATCATCGCAATTTCTTCATAGTTTTTGTTTTGTATTGTATTTTAAGGCGTTAGCACTTTGTACAACTTTGCCATATTTTTTTTTGTAATCGAACACAGATAGAGTTCAGCTAACGCCAAAGAATCAATAGAGTATGCACGAATTGCATATCTTCAGCATCACCAATACTCGACACCCTTCTTTTTTCTCTTCAATAAATTATGTAAATCAAGGTGGAAAAAAATTGAAAAAATACACTGGGATCAGAAATCCTCGCGACCAAATTAGTACGATACGTAAAGAACGAATAAGGGGAAACTCAAAACGAAATATACACGCAATCTGTCTGTACTTTGAAAATACCTATATAGATTAGATATATCAATAGACATCACAGTTTAGCTCAAGGTGTGACAGAAAGATGCGCATGAAACCATTAATTCATAATTGATACCTTCATGCGCACGCAATTAATTGAAATCTGAATCAATAAAAAATTTATATATACATATAGTGATCTGCATCGTCGATTTAGCATTTGTACGAGATCAATGCCACTGTACTTTTGTCTTCTGCCTCGCGGATGTTCTCTCATTCTCATCTTTTGTGTACAATCACTAATCATCGATTTTCCGCTGTATCAATAAAATATTACTTACGAAAGAAATAAAATAAATAATAAACTCAAAAAATTTACAACACTATAAAATATGAAAAATTTTCAACTTAAATTAAACTATTCAGAAATAATTCCCATTTTTCATTTTGTCTTTGCGGTTCTTTTGTTGTAGTTGTTGTTTAAATTTACGGTTGCAAGTGAAACGGGTGTGCAGAATGTTCAGTTGTACATGCATATGTTATGTGATTACTTCGTGTTTTATGTAGCATATGGATTACTTAGCTTAGATAAGTAGGAAAATTTATGTGTGATTAACTGCTCTGCGATGCAGTGCGTTTAGTCGGCACGGCTGGTGACGAAGACGAACTCATCGTCTTCTTGGCAAACGCAAAATCTGCGGTTCGTTTCCTCGATTGCATGAAATCTGTAACAAATGAAACACCAAATAAGTCAAACTGCATTCATTAACCTCTCCGGGTGATCTTTTATTCAGCTCAACACTGGGTTATATACTCCAATTCAATTAAGTTATAATTTGCGGTCGTTTGAATGCCACACCAAGCACGATGTGAACCGTTAAAAAAAGAAAGAGTGCGCGCGCGCGCACAGCAACAACAACAAAAAGAACAAAAAAGGTCATGCCGCAAGTTAAAAACCTGACGGGAAGCAAAAACAGGAAAGGGGGATCAGGATGCTACGCAAAAAGGGTTGGATTTGATGTTTGACGCCGCGCGCACACGTGGACGTGCGTTCGCCGTCGACAGGGCGCTACTGTTGCGTGCGTCCAATTACGCATACGCACATTACACTTGAGGACGAGCGCCAACCGATTCCCACGTTACCATTTAGTCGAACCCTCATACATTTCAATATATATATATGGCACTTAAATAACACATTACTTCATCGCGACATCGAGACAGAGGAGAGTGGTAGCAATGTTATAAATCTGGTAGCGCCGCGTTGCTCCAGTTTCTTTCCCATAGCCGTCGAATTTACATCCGGGTGGGTTAAATTACGCATTCATTACGCACGCATTATGCACAGCCAAATTAATATTGATTCACACTCTGATAAGTTTGAATAGTCGCATCGTGGTGGTTATTATTCGGATGCTTAACGGCATCAATCTCCAAAAAACAAAAGGAGAAATAAGCAAGACCTTAGGCGGAGACTTTTAAAGTTACACGAAATACATGTCCCTTTAGCATACTAAACAACCAGAAGAAAACTTTAAGAGGAGGAGAGCCTCCTGGGGTCTTCTTGTACAAAAAGTAATAGGTGAACGCTCCGTCCAAGGTGAACCACCTTTGACCGATCTCTTACAACTTACAACCAACGACGCTCTTGGACGGACGTGCGCGTACGTACGACGACGACGATGACGACGACGAAGCTGCATGCCTGCGTGAATGCGTGAGTGCGTGCGTCGTGTGATTCTCCTCCTTTGTGGATCGCAGGAGTGAAGGAGTCGGGAAGCGCGAGGGCGAGCCGCGGAGATTGGACACGCACAATGTGCGTGTGCGTGAGGTGGTTCTTCAATAAGCGGCGGAAATTTTTATCTAGCCACAACGACGACAACCGGCTAGTAGAAGAGATTGTGCGTAGCCTGTGCGTTCACATCACAGTCCAACGAACTCGTTTGAAGGTTGATAGCATTATGCGTGGTACAGAGAAGTTAGACACTTACACACGCACGTATGTCTTAAAGAAACCACGATATAGTAGTAAAGCAACGCGCAAGACGTTGTAAGAAAGGATGACGCGGAGGGCAATGGTGGATTGTTAAAGGGCGAGGAGATGAGATGGCAACCGGTTTCTTCTGGCCGTCATTATGGACAAACGAACATCGCATGCATGCATGGATGTGTTGCACTGGGTCCAGAACCAGCCAGCCAGCGCCCAGCATCCTCGCCGTCGCCGTCGCGTCGAAGAACGAGTCCTCCGCGCTCCCCGGACTGGATGCGTGTGTGTGCCTTGGTAGTGTTTACGATCCATGCGCGCACCGATTGCCTCTACGGTTACGCACGCGTATTTATGGCGAAACGATGCAGATGCGTCGATGCGACGCCGACAGTGGAGGCCGTATGGCACATACGCGAAACTCGTAAAAACCGTTATGCGGATGGGAAGTGTGGCATGTATGCATGCACGCATGCACGCCGCCACCCCCTTGTTTATGCGTGTACCCCCACATCACATAACGCACACCGTTTTCATTTCCGATCGACGCGCGCCGACCCCATTCCATTCCCAAAATGCAATGATGTATTATCGCCTTGGTGCCAGACCCATCCAGTGACGACCATCTGTCCCACCCCAACTTCCCTATTACTCCCTATCCCTACCGGCTGATGATAACAGCTGTTTTGTTTTGCCTAGACGCAAATACATCCATCCCCCGACAAAATGTATATACCAGCAGAAATTTTAAACAGTTTTCTTTGGAACCGCAGCGCAACATCCAACGGTTTAGTTCCTGTTTGAAAAACGCAGCCGTTTATTATATTGTGGTTCACTCCTTCTTCAACGCAGCCAAAGTACTATCGTGATGCGATTCATAAAGTGCCTCATTACAAGCTTGCGCGAGGTAACATTTGATAGAATTAGCATGCGACGAAGCACCCGTGATAGATATGTAAATGCACCCAACCCGGAGCTACCCTTCGTTATTGTTTTTATAGAAGATGCCGCCGCCGCCGCGCGTGCCCTTTTTGGTCGATGGGCGAAGACAACAATGTATCTACCTAAAAAGCGGGGAGGGTTCCTTCGCCCGTGTCTGGCAGGAGTTCTAACGCGCGACAACAAAGGGGCTGCATTGTTAACCTGGTGGCACGTTCTTGACACATTTCGCCGCTAAACGCAGGCAGCACACGCGCAATACCCTAAGAAAAACGACCCTTCCTTCCTTCCTGCC
>JARJDR010015075.1:0-12668 GCA_030264135.1 Myllaena sp. GC000078 | reverse complement strand
TAACAATAACGAAAGAAGACAGCGGGACACACTGAGAGAAAGAATGTGCGTCTGTGTTTATCGAGTTTCGGTTTTCGTCTCGTCGATAAGATACCGTCTGCGTCCCGTTGTCATCATATACATATAAGGAATATAAATATAAATACAAATGCGATGATGAAATTTGAGTCGTGGGAACAACGCCGATCGAGAGCGAGACGTGCGCATCCCATATTGAGAGCATGTGTGCTCGCCGCGCGCGCAGCAACGCAGTTTAAGTTTAGCAACTTCCGGTATGAACTCACTCGCTCGCATCAGATTCCATCGATTAGGTAAGTATATTGCTCTCTCGGTTCTAGCGGATACAATATCGACTTGCAAAAAACGCAAACATATAATAAATACTTAGGTATATATCCGACTTAAGTGCGACTTAACCTTTGCGCGTCGCATTTAACTGACGTGTGTTTTGCGCGTGCGCTAATTGCCAACCGCTGCCGAAATGTGCATGAAACCCATGAAACACAGGAACTAGGAACGCATTCGTTCGCCGAACAGTAGCGGATCGATTTTATGTGTGTGTATCTTTCCACTCGGCCATATTTAGCTCTTAATGGTTTTATTTAAAAGCCACAAACGCCGTTCGCACGCACGCGGGGCAAACCAGGAAGAAATGTGTCAATGCCAAGCGCGCGCCAGCGCTTCCGCGTTGCTTTTATTATACGCAAGCGCGCGCGGCTCTTTTCTTGCGCTCACCGCACCGGAGGAGAAGAGAACGAACACATGTTATAATAGCCACGGACGGGACGAACGCGATTTCTGCACGCCAATTGCCCATACCCAACCGATCGGGTGTTGTTTTATGCATTACGCGCTCGATTGAAGTCATACCCGTTGCATGTGTTGAGTGCGAGTGTGTTCAAAGCAGGAAGTTGTATGATGTATTATAATGCATCTCATTTATTTCCTTTTGCCCATTGTTATGCGACTATCCGCCGGTTATATGCCGGGACGATCGTTCGTACACGTGTCGACGTTTGCCGCAATCACCTTCGAATTGGATTAATGCATCATTTCGCGCATTAAAATTTCGCCGCGCCACGTAATGCGGCGACGTGACGCTATCGCAAACAGACACAAGTCGTAATATTCGCGCGAACGCACCGCCGCCGACATAATCTAATCAAACATCCTATGTTTGCAATGTTTGCGCAGTTAGCGAGAAACGCGCGCGCGCGCTCGCGCGCCGGTATGTCACAATGGGAACGGCAAACATTTGATATTTGGGAACGTGGCGATTTTTCCTTTCCGTACTTTATTATTTATTACGTGTGTGTGTATGCCGCCGTTAATTTGCCGCAATCATGACCGGGCAATTTCGGAAGGTTTCGAATGCGCGGAGCAATTTTCGGTCGAATCCCAATCGTTTTACCTTTATATGGATGGCGTGTGTCGCACTTGGGTATTTTGAGAGGAAAACGCCGTATGGGTGATTGCCCTCCACAAGGTTAATAATAACATCCAACCACTTGAAACGCACACAACATCCACCCGCGAGAGAAGTGCGATGCAATTTTGCAGTGTGGCGTGGCATCGGCGCCTGACAGTTTGTCTAGGAAACGCCGTGCTAAACGATGCGGGCCTCCTTCTTTCACTACCGACTACCTGCAGCCCCACTTCCCGGAAACACTTGAGCCCTTGAACACAATGTAGGTTTTTCGTTTCTTTTAAAGATACAATACGCCAATCGTGAGAATTACCTCGCAAGCAAGCATCACCTTCGGTTACTTATCGTCTTATTTTAGGTGCACTTAAACTTAAACTAAACCCAAAACGCGATTTCCAAGTATTATTATGACACAACCGGACGAGATAGTAATAATAACAAGCGAGACTTGTATAATCGTGTCGAATGTCGCCAGCAAAACGGCCCACATGTTAAGTCATCTGCGGTTCTCCTACTTAGCACGATTTTCCGTCAACGCAGCAGCAGCAGCAGCGGCACCAAGCAACGTGCTTTGTTGTTTGTGGCTTTTATAGGCATGCATAAACCGCACTGAGAGTATGATCTCACATCCTTGCAAGTCGTTTCCGCAGCCGGAACGAGCGTACGATCACTCCTAACAATAGAACCAACAGGTTGTTTTTGTTTAATTGCGTTACCGTTTTTCATATCTACTTTTGCTTACCGGATTTGAACAGCAACGAACGTTTATTAAACATAACTACAACTACAACTCTATCTATTTAGGAAACAATTCGTTAGTTCGGTTTGGTTCGGTTACTTGCTTAAGTATCGCACGCCAGTCGTCTAGTCTAGCCGCTACGCACTGAATGCGACTAAAATCGGGGCTGTAACAAGCGCATGGCAGGTATATGAAGGAAACGCTCACCTTTGAGTATTCCACAAGCCAGTGTTGCTGCTGTCGTTGCAATGGGGTGGCGACGATAACGTTATATCCTCGAATTATCCTTGCGACTCAGCGATAGTTTAATCCACATATGCGCGTCGGATAAAGATTGCACTGCATCGATTTCACAAAAAATATGCACAGATTTTCGAAAAAATTGCACTCAAAAAACACAAATCAATTAATTCCGAGGGGAAAAAAGGCAATTTCAAGAGATGCCGAGTGAACCAAAGAACGCCAAAGTCGTCGAAACGCACGAGCTCTGCGATGCTGCGAGAGAGGTTTGTGTCGAAGAATCGCAACGGCCGTGGGACTCGAAACAACTTCGTGCGTGCGTGCGCGTGCGTAGGCGGCGATAGTAGAGCGTAACTGTGACTTGCCTCGGCGACTGCCACCTTACCACTACTGGTTGGATTTTGATTTCGATGCGGGAAATACTCGGGCGCGAGGCGCGCGCGCTCGCTGTGCTGCTGAATGCGGACGTCGCCGCGCGTCGCGTGCGTTGCGTTTGCGGGTGAGGGAGTTACGCGACGCTGATGATGATGATCGTGGTGGGAGAGGAGCACCGGCAGACCGGGTGCGGCATAGAGGAACGAGGAACGAGGAACTCGTCGCGGCGCCGGCCGCCGAGAAGGAGGTGGAGGTGGTGTCGGAGGAGGAGGAGGGAGCGACTTGAACTCGCCGGCCGCGCACAGCCTCTCTCCGGTTGCAGCGATAACGAGAGCTGGCGCACACACACGCACACAATGAATGCATCAAATGATGCCAGACCGGATCTACACTTGCGCGATTCGTCTCCTGCCGCTCGCTGCACGCTGGTTGTTTGGGTTTTGTTTTGGGGGATCAATCGCGCACCCCTCGGGCAGTGATGATGCGATGACCCCTATCCCTATATGGCTCGCATTTGAATAAAGAGGGGAAGTGGGTGATGATCGAGCCACCTGTCCAAATGCTCTTCTCTTGCACTCTCCAGCAAACTCCGCAAAAGAAATGCGCGCAAGTTGACGTGACCCGGAAAACGAAAACATCGTCCCTGCGTATGGTATAGCAACGAAACGCACATAACGTAATAGGTCAATTATTGCAGAAACGAGTCATTATGCAATGGTGCGCAGCACGGCGCAGCGCGGCCCGACCGTTTCGTACGACCTACGCTAATTGCTTTATTCGCCTGCGCCCGACTATCCAAAACGTTGGATACATCGCGGCCTCGATTTTTTATGCTTCCTTGTTTCGGCCAGGCGTGTTGGCGTCAACGGTGTCATCCTTTTCCGTAAAGACTCAACCTGCGAAATGTCAGCGTTTCATACACATACTCAAATTCACTCAATTGTAAATATTTATTGCTAAACTCCCACCATCAGTGCGAGTGTGTAATTTTAATAAGGAAATATTTACAGGAACATTTTAAAGCATATAAACAAATTCCGTGGAAAGTAAAAAAAAGCGTTTTGCAAGTTTCGTGATAAAAAATACGTATAAGTGCATAATAAATAATCCACAAGGAAGGTTAACGCGCATAGAAATATTAATTTTTTACTGCGTTGCATTTTGCATGCGGTTAGGCGTCGCAAACCGGACGGATGTCTACATTTTCTGCTTAAAGCTAGTAATACTTGGATGATCTCATGATTTGTGCCCAAATCATCGTTTCTAGACGCGATTACGTAGGTAGTAGGTGCGCAATGTCTGAAAATGGGGCTATAAAAATCGTGCGACGAAATGCGGAATACTCGTACGCGTAAGTAATGTCGAAAATTCCACGTTTTGCGCGCGCATACAGGGTGTTTGCCCGATAAATCAAACCGGTGCGGATCTATTTTCGTGTGTTTTTTGTTTTCGTTGGATACCTCATTGCTACAACCTACCTACATCACCTATCTACCTACACGCGGCTGCCTTCGCCGTCGACGACGACGACTCGACGAAATAAATCGCGACGCGCATCTGTGAATCATCGCGGCGCTGTCGTTTTCTTGGCACGTCGCGCAAAGTATGCTCCTGTCGAGTCGGTGAGGTGTATTACACACTTCCTTCCTATCACGTAAAAAAGGCGCACACACGCACACATCGGCGACGCAAATAACGCGCATGTGTTGCGCTGGAAAATGCGGACGTGTGGTTTTCGGTTCGAGCGCCCGCGCGCCGCGCGTCGAACGTTACTAAATTTGAGCAAGTTGGCACGCACTCAAATTCGCGCATGCATGCATGTATCCTATACAAGTATGTTGGATGAGGATGACGATCGAGAGCTCCATTAGCGCTGCGTGTACGCTACGAATTACTCATTGCGACACTTGCAGTGCTTCTCTTCTATACCGTCAACCACTTGCGCATCGTCTTCACCACAAAGGATTTGCCTAATACCTTCATATGAATTTTACGATTTTATGGTAGTCCTCTTGGCTGTTGACTGGATGCGAATTAGTGAGGATATTCAATGTAAATAACCAGCTTTCAACCGCGTTTAGGACGCCACAATTGCTAACGGCTAACGAGTCAACAGAATTCGCCTATTATTAAGTAAATATGCATAAAGTGAATTCGTTATATATACTTAATACTTATGTTGTATTTTATTGCTGTGGGGCTTAGCTTTGCAAGGAGGTGTTAGATCCTCGGCGCAGGGTCTTTTCCGTAGCAGACAGGATGACGGCGCTACACGCAAGACGCAACAGGTAGTGATCGGACAAATCCTTGCATTAGAATTTATTAAATGACCCCCAGGCTTTGTGCGTTTCTGAAAATCGAGGGAGGTGTTTGTTTGGCCGTTATGCTCGCCCGCCGTAACAGACATTTCTCTCGATTGTTGGCGTGTGAAAATGTCAAGCGAGCCGACCGATAATTGATATTGGTTGGAAATCTCTTATGCACACACAGGTATCAAATAATTTCTATCTAATACAAATCAAAACTTGATGTATTTCAAGAAGATTTAGTAAAATGATGATAATTGGAACTGGTGATGATTAACATAAGTTAGTGGCGTATCGCTATGAGGAAGCACTCGCAATTGTTGACCTTGGCGGTGTTTATATGAAATTATAAGTAATAAAAAATACGGTTCACGTCCGGTATGTGAATTATTACGAATGGTGTGCAAAAATAGTCTGATATCGGGTATTTTCCGTACGCAATACATATATTTTGCCAGGCGAGTGCGTAAGTACCGACCGGTGTAAATTGCACATTTGAAAGTGCGAATCGTGCGCGGCGGCGCGTATTTTTAGCGGCGTGCCTTAAATTTGCGCATACTACCCACTCACACACGCCGCGCGCGGTTGTTTTAGGATCGCTCTAATATGTTTTCGTAGACATTTTAATCGCGACGGACGCACATAAGCGAGCGCTGCACGCCCGTTTCGCGAAATGATCATATGATTATGATAACGCGTTTTTGCCGAGAATCATGCCAAACGCTGTCGCACGCTGCGCGCACTTGTTCACCCATACACATATCTCACATCCTATAAATCCCCTAATCTTATCGGCCATCAGCCGTCAACGCGACGCGCTGTGCTTCCTTTTTGGTTCGATTGCACTCAGCCGCCCAAACAATAATACATAATACGAACTACTTGTGCGTTTTATCGACTCACGTTCGATTCGACTTTAATTGATGCCCCATTAGTACATATTCGCCGCGATCATTTGGTTACCTTTTAAATACAACCGCGCTTAATTGGTTTTTGATCGATATTTGTGGGAATGCAATGCGGACGATTTTTCGCGTCATTAGACGAAATTTCTCTTTATCGCGTTTGCATACGGGTGGATATGTGTACGCATTGTAATCAAAGCGCTGACGTCATGCACGGCAGCGCCAGCCTTCGTATTAATTAAACGCGCGACTCGCCCGTCATTAGGCGCCATACTTTTACTATCGCCGGCGTGGGCGATCGCCAACTGCATTCTTCAACTTCCGGTGCGATGCAATAAACATTTTACGGGCGATTGGCTCATTTACGAATTCTTTTGCGTGTTCGGCATCGCCATTAATTAAAAAGCTTGGAAATACAAATTGGCGCATTGGAAAAAAATCGCATAAATAGCCCGTCCGAGGGACAGCAGTGCTTTCCTATTCAAATGAAGTACACTTTGCCACTTGCGTCATTGCGTCCGCGCACCCGCCGCCATTAACAGCAATTAAATTCAAATTATGTAAATTCCATGCGTGTCCCGATCGAAAATCAATGCACTGTGCCACCGGGCGGGCCAATCGAACGCAAATTGCCGGCCGCGCGCGAAAGCGTTTCGCATGCCTTAATCTGCGTGTGTGTGCGTGACTTTCTTTGTGTGCCGATGCGCCCGGTCATCTCTCCTCCTGATTTTCGCTAAGTGGCCGGTCGTAATGAGGATCCGCAATTGCGTTGCATGCATGCACGCACGCAAACCGTTAAAAACCGCCACGAGACGAAACTTTTACAAATTGTAAAAATGTAATTGCGCCTTGGCACATTTCCATTTCCCGGTGCCGTGGGCATGCGATTTTTTTTTCGCCAGGGCGACCGGTGCAAAAAAATATGTCATATTTGTGCAATTCGGCGGTAATTTGCTCCGATAAATTAAAGTCCGTCACCGTCGCCGTCTGGCGACAGGGAAACAACGTGAATGTCGCGGCCGTAAATTGCTCTGCAGCGGGGCAGCGAATGTGGGTCTCTCGTCGGCCGGTTACAATGTTGTTGGCGGTGCGCTTTATTGGTTGACGTCACGAAATCAAAATTAAATTCGCGCTTAAATAGCCCACGCGCGCTTGAATGCATACGTGCTTTGCAGGCGCGGGTGTGACGTGCAACAATGAAATATAGGAGAGGAAGCTTGGCGCTCGTAATGATTTTGTTGATAGATTCAATTCCGATGCTGACAGTTTTACCGTTTTTTATCGTCTTTCAAGAGCAATAAATAAAATAGGGTAATTAAGTTTCAAATACCCGTAAAATAACGAATAAAACAATTATACGAATCATGCAATTAGCACGGCCCGAATTGAACATCAATACTTTGAGCGAAAATTGGTATGTTGCAGAAATTGAGCGTTATGCAACTGATTAGATTAGCATACATATACGCATACGTAATATATATTCCTACCTGCATATAGGCAGACAGATTTCCTCCGACATCAATTCACGTCATGCAAAGCATTTAATCTTACGCGAAATAACAAACGCACAAATAAAGCCATCGAAAAAGCGGATATTGATTGTTAAGTTTGCTGATAACTCTTGACACATCATCGCATACGCACTCACGTGTGATACGAGCGGAGAGGATGCAGGCGGCGGCACTGTTTACATATTCAAATTGTGCCATTTTATTACACACATACTGCAATGAAGGAAAGGAGTGTTGCGATTGCCAATGCATAACATGCTCGAAATGTCAATAGTTTATCAAATATCAATTAAACGGCATCGCCGGAGACGAGTTTGTTGTTATTCGTGGGCCGCGGAGCGCCGCTAGCATCATTTCCATATTTATTACTTTTTATGTCTTGTTACGATGTTTTTATTATGCATTATCACATTTTATAATTGATAAGCAATAAGCGCTTATGTAAAACGAATGCAAATTGCTTATTTTCGTGTGTGCCGCCGCATGTAGTATGGTAAACACGTTTTGCCGCATGATCGTCGAATGTTATCGTTCGTTTTTTCGCTCTTTGCGTGTATGACAAACAGCGCAACGCGTGAGATTCTTATCATCGTAATTTGTATCTAAGTACTCACATTATTATATAATAATACAGTGTATGTGGGTCAATTCAACGCGGGCTGCAAATGCAAATTTTGATTGGATTTATCTCAATTTGGATGATTTAAAAGCATTGTAGTATTTATTTATTTTACAATCTAATTAAAATTTGCGTTATTTTATTGGCTACTTCAAAAACAAAATTAATTTCTTTAGAACTCGCCCAATCCTTTTGGAAAAATTTAAATACCTGTAATAAAACCGCAGGTGGCACTTTACGGAATTCGTGATGTTTATTGCTTTATTCGGAGCGCAAATGGCAAGAAATTGCATACTTTATTCGTTCGTTAACAGTAGGTGTTAGGATTATCCCATGATTTTAT
Source organism: Myllaena sp. GC000078 (assembly GCA_030264135.1). Taxonomy (NCBI): domain Eukaryota; kingdom Metazoa; phylum Arthropoda; class Insecta; order Coleoptera; family Staphylinidae; genus Myllaena; species Myllaena sp. GC000078. The sequence continues at coordinate 4,201 of JARJDR010015075.1, read as the reverse complement.
TGTTGTTCGATTGTAGTAGAGTAGTAGGTTTTTCCTTATTGGTGGTAATTTTGGTGTGATTTGCATAACTATTTCCCAACTCACAGGAAATTTACATGTTGACAATTTCTGGTTTACCCTGTACCTGTATGATTCAAAATTTAACCTACATCCGGAGCTCTCCTTCCGCGAGTGTATAATACTTCTATCTATATATAATAAGTGTTTACAATGTTGGCGCGTGCGTATTATACCGATAAAGTTACGCAACCATTGAGCAATTACGCAAATCACCCGTTTTGCGAGTGCATAAACATTACACGTTTCTTGCGTTTGCGTGGCGGTGATCTGCGTTGGCGTTGCGAGGAAGTCGGCCACTCGGACGACGTCGACGTCGACGGTGCGAACCGTTTTGCAAACGTGCACGCGAATAATATCCGTTTCCTCGTTACCACACACACACAAGAGCGGGTTTGTCCAATCTCTTCAACCGCGCGCAACTTCGTTGTACTCCTCTGGCAAATCTAACGCTCGTGCACTCTCTCGCTGGTTTCAGTGCCACGGCAGTTAATCACTTCCCGCATGCGCACGCGGATTTCTTCATCGCCGCGCAACAATTGCGCGCGCTGACGCATAAAAGGCAAGGAATACGAATTCGAATTCAATTATATCATTTCATAGCCGCTACCGACTGCATAACTCGCGTGTGTTATCTAACATCTGACATATCGACATTATGTCCGCGTTGGTCGTGCATAAATCAAGCCGCAAGCAGTGTAAGTACGATTGTGTGTCCGAAGACAATGCGCATGCATGTACATGTGCGTTATGACTTTTGTCTTCGCTTCCATCTTGCAAGATGATGACATGCGGGTCGCGACAACTAGGTGGGATGTCGGTTTGTCGGTCGCGTCGTTTATGCTTTTGGCAGCAACACTTTCACTTGCTGCGCTCTTTTCTACTCTTCTATTCTATGTTTTAATCGTGGCAGTGAAGAAGTGTTGGTCGATTGAACAACGCTGGCGCAGAATTGTGTCGATGAGGTTCGTTTGTATAATACGCGTTGCTTAATATGCTGCGCTCGATTATTATTATACAACCTGGTAGTTATGCGCATTTGCGACGACATTATAATATCTAGGTGAGTACACGGGCCGTGCACGCACGTGTGAACAAGTGGCTAATTATAGCCTCGGCCGCCTGTGTATACATAAATTGATGCATAAATATTTTGTTGTTGATTGCGCATGAATTGCTATCGGACATCCTTTTCGGCGTGATGCAAATGAGGGGTTGAGAGGTTATCGTCTAGGTTCTAGGTAATAAGCATACAAAAACCATTCACTTCCCTCCTCCCCGAGCTAAAACGGAGGACATCTGACGTCTTTATCGCACTCGGATTGGATTGTTGAGTCTACCAGCGGCGGGATATCACTGCAGCGCGCGATTCCGGTAAAAAGTTTATCTTTGCGCTATCGCAAGCCAGTAGCGTCCGTACACGGAGGCGGATGCAATCGCCGACATTGCAAATATCCTTTTCGAAAAACATCGCGCCACGATTACGTTGGCAGCCAACCAACCAAACAACAACAAATAATAAAAACCCAATATCCGAAAAGTCGAAAAGCCACCGGGGCTAGAAATACGCAAAAGTCGAGTCGTCCGTGGAAAGCGGAACCGGAAGTCGGCGAATGTGATTTAACGTTGTTAGCCGGCGACGGAAGCGCAACGGCTACGCGGAGGAAGAAACACAGGAAGGAGGAGGTCGCTCGGCGGAAATCAAACGAGTTACCAAACGGAGCGCCGCGCATCTCCAAGGCTACCTGTTCGACAAACAACTTCGACAACGTAAACGCGAATTGAAAGATCGGACGTCGGAGTATAAAATTACTGACATAAATATGAGGAAGACACAAAATCTGCAAGAAAAAAAAACACACCGATCGATAGTTAGGTGGACTGAAAAATGTCGGAGTGGAAAAATAGCTTGCTGGAATGTTGCCGATGCGTTTGGTTGGCTCTTGCTTTGTAGCTGCCGGGAAATTACGGATGTGAGCCGTGACCGGCATGTGTGGACACTCGCAGACAGTTAATTGCATAATGAATCATTTGCATCGCTCGCGCGCAGGCTCTATCGGGGAAAACTGGGAAGATTTGTTGCCGTCTCATCTGTTCGCCCGGCGCGCGCGCGCCGAAACGAAATTAAACGGCTAACATAAGATTGCGTACCGGAATCTATGGGCATCGCACGCGCATTAACATTTTTACTTTTCATAATGTGTATTATTGCTTTCCACTGGGCGATTAATCTACTCCTCATTTCAATAGTCGCAAATTGTTAGCTGAAAATTAAAATTTTTATTCACTATACTTAATTAAATAATTGATATTTGGATTGATATTAAATGTAATCTAATAAGGAATATTTTGCAGTAACCTCCCGTGGTTTAGTAGAAACAATTTAAACGCGACGGCTGAATGCGAAGAATTTCGGTGTGAAATGCAGGTCACACCGTAAAATAAATCTGCACTCTGCGTACACTACGCTACGCTAGTAGTTTTCCGGTTAAAATAAAACCGAATTACGCATTTCGGTTTCGAATCATGCGAAAGACATTTTTGTATAGGGTGATCATCTTAAACTTATTCAACCAAACCAAGGCTTATTCCTTAATAATTCTTAAGAGATTTTTTTCCACATGTCTGTTTATTTATTCCAGATACCAGTGGTGAACCAACGCACACCCTATAGATATGGAAGAGGATGATTTTCAGATTGCGATCTTAAAATATCCCTCTCATTCGGCATTAGGCAAGCGCAACGCGGCGACAGTAGCAGCCAGCAAGCGGGCGGGCGTCTATTAGAGGCAATGAACTTTGAGGAATCCATTCCGGTCCAGCGGCACGACGCCCAGCAGCAGCCGCCGGCAGCGGTGACTTCTGCTATCGAAAAAGGGGTATGTGCATTTTGTATCTCTCGACGCATTGACGGAAACGAGCGAAATTTGTATGTGCCATCCCATCCATCATACGCACTAACTGACCGATTGGCGGCGCGTTCGAACAAATGATGTGATGCGGCCGAAAGAAAATAGAATTGCCGCCGGTGTGGTTTTAGATCGTCGTCGTTTTGCTATAGCAAATGGCCAGGATGTAGAGTTCCTCCTAATAAGCGCACTTGCTTCCTCTCCAATTCCTCGTCGCGCGCGCGGAGATGATGACGACGCGCGAGCAGCAGATAAATTTTATTGGAAGAGGAAGGAAAATACTAGCGGTAACAAGAGACGTTGCGTTGTTTATAAAAGCGTAATTAATTTAATTGAGCCGTCGCTTCCTTTGCAACATCGCCCGGATGCGATATATAATAAAATTTCCGATTGTGGAATCGTTTTTTTAGCGTTATCTTGCGAGAAATGTCACATCTTGGGCAAATATTTTATCGCGTGCGATATAGTAATATCGTGAAGGAAATGAGATTAATAAAAGAATTTCTATTGTCGACCCATTCATTATTGGAAACAAAAGGCATTTGATTGATACGCGTAAATAACCGAATCAATATCAATTCAGTGTGTCATCTTCTTGTGATATTTAATCAAATTATTTCTATAGAACGTTTATTGCTTTGCAGGATGTAGACTATAAAGTGGACTTTAGATTTCTCAATTCTTTTTTTTTTTTTGGTCGTTGAAGGTTGTCTACTTTATTTCTTGCGATACGGAACGTTTTCGAATCATCTATGGCTTCCGTTTGACAAACATTTCGCATCATCCAACCCAGCATTAATAACATTAATCTTTGGTGCAGAAAGTAAATAGACTGAAAGGTTAAAGACCCACTTAGTGTTACTTCCCATTCCCACTTGTCGGCGTTTATTTATTTATAGTTTACTTAATGATTAAGTGGTCGCATCGCGAGTGCACGATGCGACTATCTTGCTGGCGAATGCATGTATGCACTATTTATATGATGATGATGATGATGATGATGCGCACGTTGCAGTCATCGCCCAGAAAGCTGATGTGCACTGACAAAAAGTTTTATTGCTGCCGATCGACAACTCGGTAAATATTTGCCGCATTTATTCCAACTTCCAACCGATTCCTGTTGTGTTCTAAATATTCTAAGATCGCACACTTAAAATAAGATATGGCAACATAATTGCATGCGCCATTAAGATTAAGTTTTATGTAAATTTATGACCTGAGCCCTCAATATTTCT
>JARJDR010015073.1:0-29621 GCA_030264135.1 Myllaena sp. GC000078 | reverse complement strand
GGAGATTATAGGCGAAGAAGAGTACTTCCCGATGATTTATGTCACAACTGCTTGTTGTAATTTATAACATAATTGGGACACAATCAATGCAGCAAATATAAATAAAAAATATTCTCGAGTCATTCGAGAAAAAAGTGGTTTAGAAAAAAGGTCCCCAAAATTCCACTGTGAAACTCACACAAGATTATAATATACAATATCACCTATCGAACCCAATGAAAATTGCTGCATCTTTTTGCATATTTGGTTTTAATTGGTTTTTGAAAACCGCGTGATTTACACGCTTTGTATAGGGGGTACACGTATAATGCGGAATTGTGTATTTCGCAACATAACATTCAAACAGAATGACAAAACAAATGATATTAGCCATTTGGTTGATGAATAAATTTAAATATAGTATTTTTTTATTAATATACGCAATATTGACCAATTAAACATTGTTTACGAGTTTTTTAAAAATAATTTTTATTTTAATTAATTACTACCGCCGCCATTTTTATATTTTTTACAAAATTGATAACGGATTCTTGTTCTACAACCCAAAAAGACCTTATGTGCAAAATATGAATCAATTATACCATGTTTTAGACTTTTGGACTTTGGTCGATGCGCACAGGCCCGCAGTGCGTATAACGGTAAATGCTAAAAACTCGCGCAAAGTCTTGAAAGGTCTCAGCTGCACCGCGAATGTACCATGTTCATCGTACACGTGCCCACCTAAAAATTGTCGACAGTTTCTGTCACACTGGCGATTAAATGAAATGAAATATCAATCATAACTACGAGCATTGTATTTGGGTACGAAATATGCGGATTTTAAAAGTAAGTCTGTTCAGCCGTGACATCGCCTATTCCTAGCTCACAATCGTCAGGATCGAGCGCGACAGCCGGTTAACACTTTGCGTGGAGCGTCAGCTGGACGGCGTGAACTGTTTTGCGGATATATAGAAATCGCTTACGCATTGAACAGGCGCACGTTGACCGTACGAAGAAGCGAGGTGCAAATAAGCTGGCACACAAGATCAACAGGTCGGGATTTAAATAAGCCGCCATCGGACCATATGTATTGACGTAAATAATTAATTAACACGCGCGTTTGCAACGTCACTGATTATGAGAAAGAACAACTTTTTTTTTACTAATTTGTATTTTATCAAGCAATAAATTATTGAAATACCGACACACTTATAACATAAATTATATACCATCGTTATTTTTTTTATCGTTTTCGGACAAGTATACGCTCTTCACAGTTGAGCAAGATAATTATTATTGACTGGATTTCTCGGATTGACTCGACCACGCCGATTACACTAGAAGCGTGTTTTGCGAAAGAAATAAAGAAAAGAAGCTAGAATCCGAACATCGATTACGGTTTTTCCCTTGTTGCCTACTAGCATTTCTATGCCGTCATTACGTGCCATGCGAACGAACGGTAGCGAGTGCGCTGGTTAATCATTTCGTTTCGTTGCTAATGTCAATGTAATCATATAATATAATGCATGTCATTGGTAATGGTCAAGCAGAGGCTTTTATAGAGCGTGTGCCATGCATTGTGCACTGCACTCATATTACCTAGGTTGATGTTTGCCAGAAATATGATTGCAGTCGATATTAATTTTGTTTGAAGCAAATGAAGTGCATTTGCTTTGCGATTTGAATGGAATTGGTTAAATGGGTCATGCTTGGTCGTACTACTCATATTGCAATACATCGTATTCAAGGTGATAAAACTATGCAATTCGAAATATGAAGAACGTGCGCATATGTATTACGGAAGTGTTTGAATGAGTTGGGTTTACGATGATTTGTAGAATTTCAAATGGTGCTTCTAGGTGAGAACTTCCTTCAGGGAGCTATTAGTGAACCTACTGCGCCTATACCATTCATTCAGATTAGCTTGTTATCAGTGATCCAATCGGCAATCCCGATTGCTAATGTATTTTCTTCTTCAACTTTGTAAGACTGGTATGCGCGACCATGACATACAACAACAATAAAGCTTCTTTCTGACCAAATATTACTTTTTAGATTAGGTTAGTGGTCGTTAATTATCAACAAGGACACTAGATTAACCTGATTTGAGCGATGAAAATATTGTTGAACACGTCCTCGTGGATTTACTTAATTTCTTCTTTGACGAGCAAAGAAATATTCCAACAATTCGTCATAGTCGCAGTCATATTATTATGGCTTGTATACATACACTGTTCTGCGCACGTATCGACATGCTCTTCGTACTATGAAAGTTATTGGAGCATACGGAATTCTACGCTTTTGTTAATGCTCAATTGGAATCGAAATACGCGACGTGCGTAGAGAAATTCGCATTTGGCCTTACCATATATTTGTAATACGCCTTCCTTCGTGAAACGGGAAAGGAAAAGAAAGAGTTAATAACGCGCGCATCAAATTAAGGTATTTTCGTTGTTGGTGCTGTACGAGTAGAACACATCGGCTGCAAAGTATTCGCCTGTACCGAAAACGCTACGTTTTTCGATTTATTTTTATTGCAATCCATTCACTAATAGGTATACTCGTAAGTTTTCGGGTTGGTATCGTTGTCGAAGTTAAATTTTGAAACAATAAGTAAGTAATGTGCGATTGTTTCAGAACGTGCGAACGTGTCGACTTAAAACATTAGTGAAATGCATTTGCGCCGAACGAACGTACAAAACACGCAGCAATCAATTGTAAACGATGAAATAAAATGGCAGTCCGTAAACGACTAATTATTGTGAAATGTTCATGAACGCACCTAGCCAGCGCGTTGGTTGGTATGCGTTTTTTTGAGAGCTAAGACAATGCCGAATACGCAAGTGCGGCGGAAACAATTACTTGTACGATTTTGTTGGCAGTATTTATTAAATCGAAAAAACATTAAGAAAACGTGAACGGGCACACACTGTGTAATTGTTGGCAGTTCCAGTGGCTTACTTGTGTCACTTTACTTTCGGCTTATAGAGATTACAATTATATTAATTTGATGATGAGAAATTTTTCACTTTATACAATTGAAATGAAATGAAATTCATTTCTCGACCGAAATAAAGGCATCTTGATCAATATTTCAATCTGCATTTTTGCGGAACCGGAAATAGAATTGTGAAAATGTACTACATATAAAAAATACTTTTTATTTCACCTCTTTTGCGAAAATTCGCTTACAGTTGACAACCATCTGATTTTCACGCATGCACAAAGTTTTGATGTAGAGATCATCTGTTTTTTTTAAACACTATTTACCTACTTACATAAAATCTCACTCGGACGGTAACAAAACGGCACCAGGAGTGAGCATTAAGGAGCTAAACTTTGTAATCATCTTACAACCATGCTAGAAATGGTTGTTGGCTAATAATAATAAAGCAATAATAATTTGCGTTAATGATGCTTTGTTGTTAGGCATCATTATAGTTCGCGTTTAGATTAGTTGATGCATTATCTCTACTTATATTTATTCTTTGCATATCGCGAAATTTGAGATGAATTGCACTATGGCTTAAAATCAAATATACGAATTGATTTCATTCTCGCAAATCTATGAATATGACCATTCTTTTTGCTACGGATTCCACTCAAGCGGCTGATACACATCGCCTGTAAATGCAAATAATTTAATTACGGTAATAACAATTACGGGTACGATGCATTATAATCGTATCAATTATGCGCAGAGCTATAATGATTACGACCTGCTACTGCAGCTTCCTACTTCCTTTGCGAAAGTATTGCCTGTTATTGTATTAGCTTATACATTTTTATTTTGTTACAGGTAAGCCAATTCTCGCTGATCGGAAAGTGAGTTAGTACATTCAATCAACTAATTATTACCATCCCATATGAAATTCCTGATGCGCATTTTTTCATTGAGTAATGTGAAATAGATTGGATTATAATTTCTTAAGAAATAGAAATCGGTATTTTAATACATTATATTCGCCTTAATTTCATTTGAATGCTCTGTTTGGCCGTTAAAGCCTCAAGCTCCGCATTTTTCTTGTCTAATTTTCTGCGCATCGCCAGCGAGTCCGACAATGATATATGACTCTCTAAATGCACGACCGAAGTGCGTGAATCAACTTTTAATGGCGACACCGTGCGTCGGGCGTAATTAAATTGCGCGAGGGCAATTAAATAACAATGCAGGAAAAAATGGTAGCCATCACATACATACCACACATACATGCTGCGGCGGCAATGATAATCTTAATAATCCGAATAATAATGCATTTATAATGACGTCTATTTTATATACGTCTCCAGTGCAAGCACGAGCATCCATATACGGACAATACACGCACCGCTCACCGCGGTACAGTTCTCCACTTTATGGCTCCAGGTGAAAGAAGAGTGCTTTTCAAACCAGGGCATATCAATAAGTCACATGCGCACTTCCACAAGCACGTCGCCGTCGTGCCTGCGATTAATTTCGGCTTAGTCCTCTTTGCGTGTAATGAATCAAGTCACGAATTGGAAATTACAATCGCAAGCGCAAGGAAGCGGCTTTGTTATAAAAATGGTACTGATTGTGAGTCGGTTTATATCAATCGCACAATGTCACGAACGAGACGATATTGATTGGCCCCAATCGTACAATGGGCAATTGAAATCGATCCCTTTTTCTAATAGTTTCGTTTGGTGTGCGCCCCGCCTACACACTGTTATTTTTCATACATTTGTAAGTGATAGTCCTAATTAAGCCGTGATTGTGCAGCACCGCATCGTGATCGTGAAGTGTGCGCGCCCAGAGAAAGCTTTTGATCAAAAATTGTAGAGCGTATCGTCTGATCGCCAGGCTAATCATACGTCACTTGCGTGCCCCTGCCCCTCCTGTATTGCTGTATAATCGGCACTTCATCGCGAATTCGCTTAAATGTTAAAGTTGATGCGGTATCTGCGGCATGTTGGGCTTGTCATTGAGCAGTGATCACCAACTGATGAGATTTCCTCAAGAGGAGTCTTTAGGCTCTTTAGGGAGCCGCCACTGGCAAAGAGCAAAGTGCAAAACTCTTTGACGTTTACATAGCGAGAATCGGCGAGTGAATGAATAATGAATAATACGAGTATTTGAATGTTCTGCACTTTCCAAGCTTCTTCATACATAATTTAAATATAGTTGCGATGCCCACACCCTTACGAAGAACAAAATCCTGCCATGATGAGTCATCAATAGCGAGACTATCATGCATGCGTATCAATAATTCTTGTCTTCAAATGAACTTTATTTCATTGCGAACCTTGAGAATGTGCAATTGTGTGTATTCCTTTTTTTGTAGCAAAACAGGACGAAGATATCATGTCATGTCATGTGCCAATTATTGTCCAAGTAAATTATTTCCGCGGCATGCAGATTACTCCTCTTATAATAAATAGTTGTATTGTGATAAACTACCGTGTTAGATTAATAACGATCGGGAGTCGCACGTGTTTGTCGACTACAATCGAGGCGTAATTGAACTTAAACTCGACGAACTCACACCAATGCGACGAACAATGCAGATATAAGCTATTGTGCTGACAAATCTTGATTTACAGCGGCGCGCGATGTGAAACGCATTTATATTGTGTAATTTTGCTGATATTTGCATTAGTTTGCCATCATCTGACGCATGTGGAAACAGTGCTTATAACATTTGTCATTAAACATTGGAAAATATGCACAATATATGCGTAAGAGATTAACTGTACGTTTTTCCTGCGTAATTCAGGTTTATTAGTTACTCGTGCAATATTTGTCCCAACGGCAATAATACAATATTGCATAGCGTCGTTAGACGTAGGCATAGTTATTGTCTTTGATGCATTCTATTGCGAGTTACAGTTATTAGTAGTACGATCGCCGGCATGAGGACTATCGAGTCAAACGACAACTGAAAGCAGTTATTTACAGTACAATATTGATATGCCGTCACTCCAGATGCTTCTTGCACCGCGCTGTGCGTGCGGATCTACTGAAATACGCTTGTAATTAGGTTTGGAAGCATCTCCTGCGAAGAGGTCAAAAACACCTCGTGCTTGCTTTGCGAAACATTGCAAACAATTGAATTCACAATGCCATTATAATAACATTCAAGTCATGCATTGAAAGATAATTTGGCACGTGCATTAGTCACGGCCTTGATTTTCATCTCAACGCAATCTGCATTACCACCACATGACATTCCTGCAAGTAGCCGTTGCGAATTTCTGCGGTCGCATATGCGCCACATCTTCCAACCGCTAAATTATATCAGTATCTATTTTGCCATTCACGATATGAAACTGGGGCAGCTAGGTGATTGGCATCGATTTGGATTGATCTTAGAAAACTGCATCACTGCACAACTGCACATCGGCTCCATTATTAATTATCCATCTCAATTTATCATGCAATGGAGCACGGAAACGATGTATTGAAAAATGCGAATGCGCCGAATATGCGCCGACAAAGAGTTTTTCCCGGCGTTCTTGAACTCACCGCCCGGCGCCGCTGAACCGTGAAATAAACATAACGGTATGCGTCGAACTACAGCGGATGCGAATTGCAATAATTAAAGTACTCAGCCGAATGTTTCAAATTACGTTTATTCATTTTCAAATGTGTATTCGTTAGGCGTTGCTCAGCGTTCTGGCAACGTGTAGCCCCGCTTTTAATTAAGTATACGGAATGCTTTTTGAGTTCTTATATTCCATCTTCCATCAATTCCGAAGTATACGTGGCTTCAGTCTACGCTTCGCGGCAAGAATAACGTAAGGAAAATGATTAATTTTGTATTTTCTTTAGCCATATCTATGTTAGAATGTTACTATCACTGCAAGTACTTAGTATTACTTTGCGATTTTTTCCTCTGCCGTCTGATTACCCATTTACATACATTTCTCTACATTCATAAGAAGGCTATTTGCAAATATAACTTAAAAATACAAACGGATCGCGGCATATAATAACATCCTGATGCGAGCCGCCTCATCCATCTCCATATCATATCCGGGAAATCGTCAATTATGCTAATCGCTAATTTGCACTTCTTGTTGCTGCGATTTCATATCTTCGTCTGCCAATCACTACCGTTTCGCTGGGCATGTGTCTATTATTGTTTCCATCGCATGCTGTATAATTCGTGTGTATTGAATCGATTTATATTTATCTTTTCCCCATTAACATACTTGCTTGATAAAACTTGAAAGCGATACAGATTTCTTAATACGCGTATATTTACAAATGCACGGATGATTTATGTCCTTGTGACGATTTAAAGTTGTAATAAAATGTGTAGTGATTAATATCTCCGGGAAATAAAAGAGAAAATGAGGATTAATCTAGAACGGACGAGAAGACGGGCGGAAATGCGCGCGCTTTGAGCATGCATGTTGTGTCGTGTCGTCGCTTACTAATGCGTCTAATCTCGCCAACCGATGCGACGGATGTAATAATGAATTGTTTCGAACTAATTGCTTATTGATATAATTATGGACACCCATGTGCTTTCTCGTTTAGCGTTCGACACGTGCACATCGGATACACTAGTGCTTGCGTACTTGTAGTAACAGAACAAACTTTTTATGTCGCAGCGTATTGTTTGATTGCTGCTCGATTCGAATGATGATATCAAAATAATTACGAGAAGAAAGCGCACATGACATTACTGCTGAAAGCCTTGCAACACGAAGGAAGTAGTAGTGAAACTACGCATCCGACGATTACAATTCAATCAACTTTGCGTGAATTCTTCATCGCGATTGAGTAAGTCATTAGTCACATGCTAGCAACGAACGTTAATTTCGCCAAATTTTTCGATGGTGAATGTGTTTTAAATGCGTTGTTTTCACCGCAATTACTTTCATTTTGACAGCAAAACATATCGAATTAAATAAGTAGTAAGTAAATTTGTTCTTGGTACAATCTTGATGGAATTTATAATAAACTACGTCTTCGGCAAAACGAAAATGTGCCACATGTGTTGTAGAATCTGCGGCGAAATTTTTTTCAAGAAAACGCGAGCATTGGGAAGTCACTGAAATGCTGAACTGTTAGCACAAACGGGCCACAGTTTGATAATGCATGTATGTAAAAAGAGAACTCTGAGAAAGAGTTGAACGAAAACTGATAATTACTTTCACGTGCATTTGTCTTTTGGAATGTCAATTATCGTACCAATTAACATTCATGTTTTCCTTCCCGCTAAGTGAAATGTGCTGTATTTCGGCTAACTCCAGTGATGCGTTGCAATTACATATAAATACTTGCAAGTGAAATTTGATTGTGCGTGCATTGCTTATTATCCACTAAATACTAACAATTAGTAGTTATCATATTTATTACCTGAAGTGAACAGACCTTAGAAGATTGATTTAGTGAAGTCTACAGTCAAAGACGCGGAAACTTAATATCACCCGGTTTTACTGTGCAAGGTTAACATTTGGTTAAGGTTTAAGTTAAAGTTTAAGAAGTAAAGTGTTGATCAGTGACAGCTTATCGCAATTGTTGCGGTTTTGGTTTAATTATTTCCAGGAGCCCAGTTAAACGCGACAAACGGATTAAATTATCAAACAAACGTCAAGATTTTTACGTTTGTTGACAATCTGTGATAGGGATTTAATTTTACGTCAAGGACTTCATGGACGTCATGGACGATTCCTCGTTTGACAACAATTTAGATGTAGGGGAAAGGTGCCTTATTCGTACCCCCTAAGAAGAATTGTCCCCTAAGAAATGTCTATCATGAAAATCAGCAGTTAAAACTAAGTATATATTTATCGAAAACAAATTACAATTATTTGATTAAATTATATTTAAAAAAAAAGTGTAATCGTGCCGATTTACACTATTTAGGAACCTTGGTCTTTAAATCATACCACCGTACCACCGACATTTTTTGTTTTGCTGAAAACTTCTGCAAGCATTTTCTGAAACCAATCATTATTATTGTTGCTTTTACTTTAAACGTTTTGCAACACCTTGTTTTTTATTTACTCAATATTTTTGAGCTAATTTGTGTAAGAAGAAGCAGTTAATACTATTAATGTGGTGGTACAATTTAGGAAATCCACGGAGGTACGAATTAGAAAACATCGTTACACCAGCTTCAAAAAATCTTAAAATAATGCTGAACTGATCTTTTACCAAATGCATGTGTCCAATAGAGAACTGATCAAACCCTTTTAATATTGTAACTATGTAACAAGTATTAATTTGGATTATGCTCACTTATACACGTTACGAAAAACTGTAAAATGTAATTAAGGCGTTGCAAATAAATTGCTTTTATAAATACAGCTCTACTATTATTGAGAGGGAGATCACAATTGAAGACACACTATTTACGATCTACCTCGATGCAAATCCGTGTGTACACTTTTCTCAATATCACTGAGGTACGATTTAAGCGACGGTACGAATTAACCACCTTTCCCCTACTAAACGTCATGAGTTTGACAATAAATGTGAAAGAAAGAATTAAAAACAAGCGACACACTTGTTGAATTGAGCGATGACAGGCGGGTATCCACGTGCTGGGTTGCAATATGTCACGATTACCTAAAACATAACTGAACTGGCCACTGAACAACCCACGGAAGGTTAATCTTAAGGTTTTGGATTAAGAGCGTCGGAAGACTCGTGTTGGATGACCATTCAAACTAACGACAACTAAAGTCGTTGCAAATAAGCGTATGCAATGATAACTTTGAGCAAGCCATGTGGTAATCTATGCGTGGAAATTAATTACCTGCAATGCTCAAAAGGGAAACGGCGTCGGTTAATAATGAATATGATGTGCGTATGTAAGATTGTTTATGAAAAATTATGATATGACGCAATCGCATCGACTTTGCTATTGTTCTGCGAACGGGCAAACGCAATGGTTCTCCTCGCACAGGTCGAGTTCCCATTCCAAACACTCCCGCGTGCCAGGCGATGCGTTAAATGAAAGAACTTCATGCGTCTCACCATCAGCAACGCACACATATGCACTTTTATCGCAATTTCTATGCTTATTTCCTGCTTCGTAATCATATGCTGTTGAAACTATATTCAGATTATTTACTTACAACATGAATGTTTCATGAATTTCAGCAATCCTCCCGATCTGCGATGGCGCCCAACTCCGAAGAGGCACGCCGCATCGCGACGTTCCAATGGGGCGAAGAAACGCTCACAAAGGTACCATTTACAATTCGCGCACGCATTCAATCTCTCAATTTTACGATGATTCATTCCTTGCGGCAGGAAAAACAACGTCCACCTATCTACAACCCTGAAGACTACGCGCTGTCGATCAAGAAGTGGGGTCGGCGACCAAACATGAGCGCAAACACCGTGCCGAGCCTCTACAATACCATCAGCATCAGCAGCGATCCGGAGAAGCCCCCGACGGGCTCCTATCGTGATTATCGCAATCCGATGCTCACGTCCAGCGGTGGCGAGATGACCCTGCGCCAGTTCGGCACTGTCACCGAGCTGCTCGCAAAGCTGAAGAACGACCTGCGCTTGGCTTATCCTAGGTATGTAGGAAAGAAGGAAGGACATAAGGAAAGGGCGCCTTTATTTAGGTTCATAGCGTACAAAAATAATTTATATTACTCAAAGGGCATAGTTGCCGGTGGTATGGACAAAACGGGTTGCTAATTTTGTCTAGACGAGTTGTAGATTTTGTACGGAACACGTTGGTGATTTTAACGCAACACTGTCTGAATTTATTTGGTTCTTCAGGGCCCAAAAAAATAAACTATTTGCGACGCACATTCGGTTTGGTGGCGTTGCGTTGCTTCGTAGCCAATGATTTCTTTGTTTTTGTGCCATTTTGCGGCAATTTTGGCGTTTTGTCCGCCAGACGCTTGATCGGCGTTGTTATTACGAAGATGTACGGATTATATTCGGGGCACGCTGCAGAGATAGCACTGGTACCTTCACTTCCCGATGCTCTAATTGAAGCAACCGTTGGTACTGCAGATATATCTGCAATTTCAGACTTTTCTTCTGATATTTGCTGCTGCTGCTGCTGCTTACGCTGGATCATGCAGCGCTGCTGAATTCGCAAGCGAGTCTCGTATTTCTCCTGTGCTCTCTTCGCGAGCGGCGGAGCTTTTACGGTCTCTGCTCGCGGTCCACTTCGCGCTACTGGACGAACTGCGTTACAGTAGCGTTTGTGTGTCATCGCCGCCTTTTCTTGTTGCGCTTTTTGCGTTGTCGTGCGACGCAATGTCGCTGAATTTGGTCTCATCTTTGGCAACGCTTGTTGCTGACATGGGACGGCTATGGTCACTTTTTTCAACCGATTTGGTTGGATTTTCGAATGGACCACCTTATTCGACGTCTTCTGTAGCACATCGCCGCAGTACCGGTCGAGTACGGGTGACGCCGTTGATGCCTGCAAGTGCTTGAATTGATATCGCTGCAATGTCGGTGTTTTGCATTGCTTCAATCTTGGCGACAGAGTACCTTCAAGATACGCTAATGGCGGCTGATCTACTCGAATTTGCAAACGTTGATAAGCGTTGTTTGTGCAACTGATTGCTGGTTGAGCTTTTTTCGGCTGAATCTTCTGTGTAGCGTCGAATTCGGACTTGGTTTTTGCTGGTTTTATCTTTGGATTTTGTTGTCTCGCGTGATTATTGCTGGCGACGATATTACGATATTCTTTTGTTGGAGGCTTGGAATTTGCTATTTTGGTGAGTGGAGCTTTGTTGGACTTCATGTTCTTCATGCTGACTGAGATGGAATTGTTGATTTTTTTGCTAACCTCCGAATTATACGGACGACATGCACTAGGGGACATCCATGGTGTGCGCTGATTTGGCAGCCTGAATGATGTGTTTGGGCCATATCTACCAGCGAATTTGTACGTAGACGGTACCACCAGCCGCCTTCCAGTGGTTGTTATCGTCGCCATATTTGGATTTTCTGCACGAGATTGGTGCTGACACGTGCGCGTATGATATCCCGTGACTGTCCCAAATTTCGCATTGTCAAAATTGTTATGTACTGATTTGAAGATGAAATTGTTAATGTATCTATGAATGCGCAATGGTATGTTGGAAATATGTGATGTATCGTTTGCCTTGAAATGTTGCTGGCTAATATCATTCCGTTTAACGTCTAATTTCTCCATTGAAGCTGACGCACTTAATTTGGTTGTGTTACTATTTGAGATTTAGATACGTGTCTAATCGCGATGACAGCTTCGTTTGTTTGGGTAGTCGCATGGTGAGGTTGATCGCTTTTGTCCGGCGTGGTGGCATTGGCAGCCGGATGGGGTTTCGATATGACCAGTTGCAACTTGGGAACCTTGCGGATTGTTGATGCAGGTGCATGCGCAATGATTTTGATGAAATGAGTGAGCATAATGGCAATATTGTCTTGCGTGATTGGGCATGGTGTAGTAGGCGGCTGCGTTTTGAAACATATGAATATCGTTGTGAGTGGGTTGGTATTGAATATCGTTATGGGTAGGATGGCATTGTTGCATTGAATGGATGTTATGATGATGGTGGTGGTGATGTTGGCACTGCTGGTGGCGGTGCTGGTGTAGATGCCGGCAGGACTTGCAGTAGTTTTTCTTAATATATTCATCACTGACAATTTTTGCGGTGATATTTGAGGATTCGATGCCCGTAATAAGCAAGCTGTAGCTCTGCGGCTGCGAGTCGCTGGTATTCTCCTCCGCCACGGAATCCACCACCGTCAGCAGACTATCATCGGTCGACGTGCCGACTTCATTGTGACATGAGCATTTGTACAACCACCAATCAATATGGCTGAGGGATTCGCATTCGCTTGCCTGCACCTCTCTGTTCACACTCTTCGTTAGCTCTACTTGTATACATTCGTCCACAAAATCCTCTTCTTCGATAACCTCCAACCGTTTCCTCTTCGCTTCCGCTTCCAATCGTTGCTGCTTGCGTACCCTAAAGATGACCATCGACGGTGACTCATATTCTGGTGGTGGTGGTGGTGGTGGTACCAAATCGCTCTTCGCGGTCTGTGCTGCCATGTCGACCATGTGCCCCCGCTTGCATTTCCGAGCAATGGAACGGCTCGACTTCCGGAGCGACTTCGGACGATCGCCTTTGTAATTGGCCTGAATGCCCACGTTGCGTAGCTCTATGTCGTTGGCGACCTCCGCGTCGCGCGCCATTATTTGATCGCCCGTCTCAATAGCGACGATTTTGCTTGACCGTCGTATGCGACGACGCTTTGCGTCCCGCATCTTCTCCGCTGTTGGGTCACATTCGCATGTGACATCACCGGTGGCTGACACATTTTCTTCCACTCGCTCGTGGGTGTAATCGGTTGGCGGGGATGTGGATTGCGACGCTGGCGGCTGTGATGGTATTGTCTGACGGTCTTGACTGTTTGGATCGGGGTATGTGATGTGTTGTCTGCTGGAAGAAGCAGCCATTGTCGGTTTATCTTGGGTGCAGGCACTTGCAATCGGCAAATCCTGCGTCGGACAACTCGCGAAGCAGCACGGACACGCAAGCATGGTGTTATTACGCTCCGTCTCAATTGCGACGATTTTGCTTGACCGTCGTATGCGACGACGCTTTGCGTCCCGCATCTTCTCCGCTATTGGGTCACATTCGCACGTGACATCACCGGTGGCTGACACATTTTCTTCCACTCGCTCGTTGGTGTAATCGGTTGGCGGGGGTGTGGATTGCGATGCTGGCGGCTGTGATGGTATTGGCTTACGGTATTGAGTGCATTGATCGTGGTATGCGTCGTGTTGTCGAGAAGATGCAGCCATGGTCGGTTTAACTTCACTCACAATCGGAAAATCCTGCGTCGGACAAGTCGCCAAGCTGCACGGACACGCGAATACAGTGTTGTTACGCTTAATCTCCTCACGTAGAGCAATGTTTGTCATCGGCAGTGGACACAATCACTGGCTGAGTCAATTTCACTTGGAATTTCGAAGTTTGATTAGCTAAATTTTGTAGACGTGTTGCTTGCGCCGCGATCAAATGAATTATGAGAAAATAGCACCATGCATGCAATAACGTCAATTCCGCTACACTTTTTTGTTTTGTTGTCACTATGATCAGTTTTGGCAATCGCGAAATGCCATACAATGTCATAAGAAAGCTACCCTGTCATTGTTGCTATTGACGATTGACATTTGCATTACGCCTTAGCACATGAGCAATTGCAGGTTTTTAGGAGTTACGGGGCAAGACTGGGAATAAGTACCAAAGATGAAACCCGACCAATTCTGAAGCTAGACGGCCGTCAAAGAAATGAAGATAAATGTGGTACTCCTAATGTAGTCAAAAGCCCAAGGAATATTCGAAAACTAAATCAAAAGCTTGAAAAACAAAATTTGTGCGGTGGAGAAGGCAATGCAAACATGTAGGGTTGAAATAAATAATACAGATTTATGAATTATAAATTTATTTGTTCTAATCAAACTTGGCCAATACATGAAAATTATCACATTTGTAGCAACGAATTGCTAGTAGTAGAAAATTGTAAACGACGCAGGACACGACAAATTTGGTTGGACCTAAAGGGTGCTTTTTTTTCTTCATGCGATTGCATTGCGCTTAGCAGCCGGCGCGTGGGCAGCAGCATTGCGCATCGCACGGTGGCAAATTGCAGGGCGGCTCAGGGCAAGGGATGCAATCGGCTGCGCCATCAGCGCATTCAATGAATTGCCCCGGTGGCTGGAAGCTCAGCCGATGGATGGTGTTGTCCTCCATCGGCAGGCATGGCGGCGCGTAGGTCGGGCGCGCCTTCCACGGCATCTCCTCGGGCACCTGCGGCTTCCACGGTAGATAGGAGAGCTTCTGTATGGTGTATTCCTCCATGCGGCCGCATGGCCTTTCCATGCAATCCGGCTGCCGGATGGCATGCACCTTGAAGTTGTCCACATCGACCGGCATGTAGGAGAGCCGATTGGTGGTGAGGTCGCTCAGCGGGCAGTCGGACGTGAACAGGTTGCGCGTGGGATAGCACGGCGGCATGCGGCAGATCGGCTTCACCACGTAGTCGTGCTTCTGCGTGGTGATGTCCTGCATGGGGCCCTCGCCAATGAGCTTATGCTCACAGGGGATGATCGGGCACGGCGGCGGCGCCGAGTGGCCCATGTAGGAGAGCCGATGGATGGTGTCGTCGGAGATGCGGCCCTGGCCGATGCAGAGGTTCGCCAGCGGGCGAATCGGGTCCGGCTTATCGCCGTCCACCGGCAGGTAGGAGCGACGATAGATGGTGTTGTCCTCCATCTTCAGCACCGGCGGGCGGTATGGCAGCTCCGGCTTGAACGACAGCGGGCGCGGCGGTTGAATGTAGCGGCACATGCGACGCGGCGGCATGGGCATGCACGCGGGTGGGCAGCACGATGCCGAGCACGATGGGTTCGCCGTGTTACGCACGAGCACTTGCTTCGTACCCAAGCAGGGATTGCATTGACCCGGACACGCCATTGTTAACGATTGAAATTGATAGATGCGTTATGGGAGACTGAAGTCGAAACTGATTGTATGGCTACAAATGATCGAGGGGAATTGAATCCACTTTGAAATAAAATGTCTGAAGGAATAGTTATGGGTTTGGTGAAATGATAACCAAAAACTGGGAGGGAGCTAATTTTGATTTGGGGAGCTTGCGATGTGTGCCTGACGTTTAGATGTGTGTGAATGAGCTATGCTGGATGTAAACAAGGTCCGGCATGCATTCGCATCACCATGTCCACCGAACAAATGCCGTTATGCAAATGTTTGCAAATATCATGTTGCTTGATGACTTTTGTGCATATCAACCTGTCACCATATCAACCTGTATCTGTTTGCCGACAGCTTCGTTCAGGAGTTTGTGGCAGATCCATTAGACGGCGTGACACTTTTGCTAGACCTACTACGTGCGATCCAGTTGAACCAGTCGAATAACGCACCCGGTTCGTCGGGCACCACGGGCAAAATCTCACCAGCAATTCAACGGCGTGCCCTGCTGGATGAACTCACATGCCTGCAGTGTCTACTCTACTGCTGCATTCGTTATTCCGAGAGCATTCGACGCATGACTGCTTCGTCCGCCGGCCTATTTACGTTGGCAGTCTGCATTATGAGTAATGTGAACAAGTCCAGGATAATTGCCTTGCAGGTAGCAGCGCATAGTGGTAATGTGCACGTGAAAACAATACCTAATGCATTTAATGCTCTCCCTAGTTGCTCACAAAGTCTTGTGAACCAACTAGCAATGGTCATTCGGCCGTGTCGGAAGCACTCTCCACTCTACGCCTGCGTTTCGGCGAACCAGTGAGGTTTCGGTTTTTGGTCGGCATGCTAACGTCGGCAGGTGGACATGGCGAGTTGTTGTTCACTGGAATGAAATTTTTGAACACCTTCCTGCTCACTTCCGGCAGTATCCAGCGTCGCTTGTACATTCAAGCCGAGTTGGAACAGGCCGGCTTTGATGTTGCTACCATTAAAAAGGTTTGTCTGCATGCAATGGTGAAATGGAATCTTGTACGAATGATGGGTATCTTTTAGAATATTAGTATTACTTCAACGTACGCCGAGCAAATTTTTACGGAATTTGATTCATGGGATAAACATCACATTGATGCTGAAAATCTAACAATGCGCTTGGAAGATTTAGAAAAGGAAAATGATTCGCTTCGCGATAAAGTTTTGCTGCTTGAAAGACGTGTTCAGGTACGTATAGGTTGCAACTCGAATGCATTTGGTAACCGAACTTGGTATTCCAATAGATTCTACAAGAAGAGAAAGGTATACTGATTTCGTTGGAGCAATGCTTAAAGGAGCGCTGCAGCGAGCTTCAGGATGAAGTGATCTCACTCCAGTCTTCGGGTAATTCATTGAAAAAGGTTGCCTTGAACAACAGCCGCAAAGGTTTGTGCCAGCGAAGAGAAATGTGCCGCGAATAAATGTGCATTCATTATATAGATCATTCCGCACCGGAAGACGAGGGAATATCGTCGTCCGAACGCAGCATCACCCCAGAAGAATTGGAACGTGAATCTTCGGTTTATGAAGTGTGCAGCATGCAAAACGAAACGCTGCCAATCGAAAAGGAATCACCGGTGGACGATGACGACGAAGAGGAGCCGCATATCGACGATGATGAAGAAGAGGAAACGACGATCGAAGAAGTCATCGAAGAGCTGCAGAACATTATCAACGACGTTGAAACAGAAGACTATCGCAAGCAAATGTCACAAACGAACGCGCAATATTTGACAGTACAAATGGAGGAGGCGCAGGTGCGCAGCAAAATTCAAATGCGCGTCGATTCCAACGTCTCGATCGATGACTCGATGGTTGGCAGCGAGTGCGAGATCGTCCCGTCCAACTTGCATCCGCAGCCGCCGCGCAAGACTCGCAGCCTGGTGCACCTGTACATCCCCAATGAAGACTACTACAACAAGGAGATCTTCTTCGATGAGCCGACGTTCACTAGTGACGAGAGTTCCGATTCGCTACTGAGCGCCTCCAAGCTGTCGCGCGCAAACAAGACGCTTTCACATGCCGGTGGCAATCGCCAACAACAACAACAACAACAACAACAACAACAACAGCACCACCACCAGGAGTCGCTCGATGCAAAGACATACATGACGACCGAGTACAAGTCGAAGAGTCTGGATCGCATCGGCGACGGACTCGACGCGATGGTCGACATCGTCACCGTCACCGAGCAGCTCGATGCGCAGCAGCAGCCACTGAAGAGCGACTCGGGCGTGAGCCGCGGCACCAACGAGGTATACCGCAGCCAGCGGCATTCGATCGCTAGCAATGCGCAGCAGTATGAAAATCCGAAAATGTTTTTGCCTTCGCAGAAAGTTGACGAGCATCGCGGCGCGCCGGAGAGCCGCTATTACTTTCCGCGCATTCAGGAGCGCAAGGTGAACAGCGGCTTTCACATTAAGCGCGGCCACGCGAACGCCGGCATGTATTCGGGGCAAAATGTGCAGATGAGCACGATCAGTACGATGAGTACGAAGATGTCCGACTATCTGGCGACTACGACCAGCCGACATTCGTCGAGTAAGTTAACCGATTTTCCTTCCGGTTTATATTGACGCTCTACGCAATGTGTCTTACTTTCTTTGTAAATTGCTGCGAATTGTTAGAATAATTTTATGTATGTGCAATACTATTCTAGTAGGATTTAAGTCCAGCTTTAGATGTAACTTTGTTTCGTCGGTATAGCTTAAAAACGCATTGTTGTAAGTAACAAACTTGTTTTTATTCTTAACTTATTATGTACGCATATTTTGCGTTTATTTTCCACTTATTATATAATACGTGTTATCAGATAGCAGACGCTCCTCAATTCGAATTAGCAGTAGATTGTTATCGTTGCGTTTATGATCTCTTTTTGTCTTCCGCGTGTTTTTTTTTTCAAGTAAGTAACTAATAAATGTTAAATAATTGTATAACATTTCAGTTTTATCCTTATTTAGACGTATGTATGACTTATATACAATGATTCTATGATACGTACATGTTTAACTACATATATAGATTCAGTGTGCAATGACGAATAAAAGTTTAATGATTTACAAAACATGCTCAATGCTCATTATTCTTTGGCAATTCCTATTCAAATCTATAATTCGGATGCATGCAATGCATTAAGCGTCAATTTTGTCCTTTGTCTGAACAGTCGTCGTATTGTGAGCAGCTTTCAGCTCGCGTTGAATCTCCTCGAGTGTTTTACCGCTGGTTTCCGGCACAAAGTATGCAGAGAACACCGTGCTGAGGATGCAGCAAAGCCCAAAAAGCAGAAGCGGTGCATACATACCATACGCCGAATATAGCAATTGGAATACTTTCGTGGAGATGCTCGAGTAAATGCCAAACACAACGTTAAGCACGCACAAAGCTTGTCCCTTCACGTTGGACGGAAACAGTTCGCCAAGCAGCAGATTCGGGATGATCCCGAGGCCGATCGAATAAACGAGCACGTAGACTAACATGCCGACGATGGGAAAATACGGCATGTCGAGGGAGTGGATAAGGAGCAAATCGTCAAGGAAGTAAAAGTAGGCTGCCTCGCACAGCAAGACGAGCGCGCAACCGATGCACGAGAACAGCATGGCACGCCGACGGCCCATGAAATCCAGGAGCATTGAGCCGGTGCAGCTGCACACGGTGAGCGCGGCGGTGTAGATGATCGCCGACGCGTTGGCGGTGATCTCGCCGTGCGCCTGCACGAACAAGAATGGCGCGTAGACAGCAAACGCCGAGATACCAGCGAATTGCTGCGAACCGCGCACGGCGACGGCGACGAGCAACGCCTGCCGATTGCTCGGCACGCGCACCAGATCCATAAAGCCCTTACCGGAGCGCATCTCCTCCACAATCCCAGCGCGCATCTCGGCGAACTCCTTGTCCAGCGTCGCCTGATCGCGGCGCAGCATCTTCAGCGTGGCAAGCGCCTTCTCCTCATCATGCATCATCAAGTGGTAGTAGGGCGTTTCCGGCATGAGGATGAAGATGACGAAGAAGACGATCGGAATGACGGTGAAGATGTTGGCGGTGGTGCGCATGGGGAATGACGAGCCGACGATGTTCATCAGGCAGACGCCGAAGTATGCGCAGCAGGACATCGCATTGCCCCAAACGCCGCGCACGCGTGGCGAAGAGATCTCGCCGATGTACACCGGAAGCGTGGCGTACAGGCAAGAGTTGGAGAAACCGCTCAAGAAGCGCGACATGTAGATCATGTAAATGTCGCTCGCGTTCGAGATGAGCACCCAGGAGCAGAGCTGCGGTACGGCGACGGAGAGCAGCGTGAGTTTGCGTCCGAAGCGATCCATGAGGTATGGGTAGAGGGGACTGGATACAATCGATGCAATGGATGGAATGACCGTGGTGTATGATGCCTGCTCCATTGTGATGTTGGCCGGAAACTCATCCGATATGAGGATGGGGATGGATGGTGCCGGCCACGCGTACAATAGCGCTGTGTTTAGTGCGACCAATGCGGCTGTAAAAACAGTAAGTAAGCAATAATTAATCATAACCAATTGCAAATAACTAATTAAATTCTGTGACAATATTCTAAAATCTAATAAGAAATAGTTTTAGACATAGCTAGAAGAATATAGTGAAATTGGGCGTAAATAATAATAATAATAAAGAAGACCTTGCGTGTTGAAAGTAATTTCATTCATACAGTAAATTATTATATCAGTAATGCATGTGGCAAAACGTGTTGAACGATGGGCATCGCGATGTAGAGGAAACCAGATCATCATTATGATGTCACCAAATTGAAGCTTTCTTGAAAAAAATATCACAACTGTTAGTATGATGTGTGAAACTCTCTACGTGTTCCTTTCTTGTAATTATGAGTATGAATCTTAAAGGTACTACGCAAAAGCTGTTATACGAGATTTCATTATATACCTAAATTCACTACTTCCAATAAAATTATAGATATAGCAATAACACATTCTTGTATATTTTCAAAACATCATAAAAGTGGATTACTTACCTATGTACCTATATGCAAATCAATATTGTTTGATAATCACTGCGTTTGAAGGTTTCTATTGAGTTTAACGATTGTTTAACGTCATTAGAAACGGTGACAAAACAACAACAATGTACTTATGCGTTGGTGATAGAGTGACAATTTCAAATTTGTTTGTAGTTACGCCTTAAAGCTATTTTACACAGTGAGCTTATGGAAACTTATTTTCTTTCTCACTATAATGAGAAAAAAAATTTAAACTCATTGTGTAAATCAACTCTTACACCAAAATCGAGTTCCAAATGAACCTTGCTAAATTTTGGTAAAGTGTTTGTGTTCTCCCGAACTTACGGTAATTTTTTTTTCTGTTTAATTATCATTCAGGCGTCGACCAACGTTCGCAAAACACGAATATTTCCATAAGAATGTTTGAACAATTTCTTACCTGATAGAATCGCCGCGATTTGCATCCACTCTTGATAAATGATGGCATTCCTCACTTTTTGTAAAAATACTTTGAAGAACATTTTACATAAACCCTGCACTCGAAGCGATATCTACTAGCAACTTTGCTAGTTTGTAATACAAAACGATATTGTATGCTTTGGGCGATCACTTAACAAACGGTCAATGCTTGGCTAGCAGCACTTGTGATTAGGTGCGGATTGACAGACTTTTCGCATTTGATATGAAGCGCCGACTAAATTCCAAATTGGCATGCAGGCGTATGTAAGGTAAGTAAAGTAAGTTACTTGCGCGGATTCCCCACTCGAAGTGGCGCGGGCGCGGGTGCCCCAACGGGCTGCACGCGCTTATGTCCGCCAATCGCGCAAATGTTTTGGTAGCCGACGCATGTTTTGTCTTGTGAATCATTTTTATAGCGACAATTCTAATAGGTGAACTACAAAATGCACATATTTGCATGGGTGTGGATGAGCTGCGCGCATGTCGACTCTATTGTCTGCGGAAATTCTTGGCCATATGTACATGTAAAAATGTCAAATTTGAAGGTGAATCAGACCCATTCATCAATTTCATTTGTGTAGATGGTTCAAGATATTTTTGTTATCTATTCACAGCGGCAAAATATCTACGGAAAAGCTGGCGAATCTCGCAAATATGTTATCAATTATGCGCGCACATATATCGCTTAATTGAAACGGTTTGCCGATGGTGTGCCACACGTGTGTTTTCATTGTAGTTATAAACAGTACTCGGGTTGTCGTTTTGTTTTCATTGTTGCTTGCTGTTGTGCACAATGTACAATACCGCGAATTCAAATTAATCGTTGCAATTCCTTATAATTATCCATTAGCAACTACTACATACATACTTATCATCAGACTCGAATATCATATTTAGACTGCTTAGCTATCCAATTACGTTCAATCGATTGGTATTATCAACACGTGGAAATGAAATGAGAATGCAACGGAATGTAAATTCGGATGTTTTATTGAAAATAGCCGCATAATAAAATTTCAGTAAATGTATAAAATGTAACTTAGGAAAGTAAAACACTACGTACGTCTAGCTACATACACAATATGATATATCTGAACACAAGTATCAATCAAATCGATAACAATTTCAAAAAAAAATATTTTAAACTACACAATATAAAATTTAAAAAAGGATAAACTATAACGGTTCACAACAAAATTATGTTCACATCGAGACAACATCGCAAAAAGCTTATATACGTCGAAACATTTGTTTTGTAGATATCTATGATCTCTCTAAATACTATCCTAATTCGGTAATTTAATATATCTCGTAAGGTACAATGGTTTTGTTTCGTATTTATCTTAATGCTTACAAAACTACTTTAGTACATGTTGGTTGTTGAAATTATGTTGTGGAATAAGTAATTTGAAGTGACAAGTAACGATATGGTGCATTATACAAATTGATACATGTATATATGCGAATCGTACGGATTCTTGATTTCATTCTTGCGTTGTCCATCCGTTTCGGAATGGGTTTAGTATTTTAAGAAGCTGAACAGCGCAACGAGCACCGATGAAGCAATGACCGCGTACGATGTCTGCACGTGAATGGCAGCGCCACGCTCGCACCAATCCAGTCGGCACTCCTGTGCCAGATACTGGAACTTCTGCTGGAACGTATTCCATGAGCACAATCCCACCGAGCACTCCGGGAAGTCGACGGTATTCTCGTTGATGAAGAACATCACTTTGTATTTTTCGGCTTGATTATCGCACCTGTACCCAAATCATATGAATAGAAATAAATAAGTGAGCGAAATGTATCAATTCTACACGTACTGATATAAAATAGCAGCCAAGTTTCCGGAGAACGGCGCAATTTCACTAGTGCGCCACGTTCTGCGATTGTGTTGGTAATAGTTATCGGCGGTGAGCACGTTGACGTCGCGACGAATGCCCAACGCAACAATTGTCTTCAGCATGGTGTCAATGTCACGGAAATGGAAAATCGCCTTCTGTTCGGTCGTATCACCTATAGCAAACCAGTTGCTTACATTCATTGAAATACAAATTTGAAACCTTCAAATGTTGCATGCAAACTGTCAAATTGAATACCTCTTCTCGGTTCTGGACGGATTGCAATAATAATAATAATGATGTTAATGGATTAATATATTACAAAGGTACTTTGTCCATTCAAATACATACCATTTACAGTGCGCTCAAAGCGATCGTATAAGTCTTTAACGAGACCGCAACCCAAGTTCTTGTTGAGGTATTCATGTCCATAGCCGGAGCGATAAAAGTAAAAGAGATCATCTCCGTATTCGAGCAGGCGCAATTGTTCCGGCGTGAATGCGGCGCACCACGGCGATGGCCGTGTAACGTACCTGGATCAACGCATCAACGTAGTAATCAAAACGGCAACGCTAACAATGCGATACTTACCAAGATTTTTCCAATCTGCACAAATCGTACATATCCTCAATGATGGAATCGTTCAAATTGTATCGGAAGCCAAGGCGACGGAACACGTTGCGCACCATTTCCTTGTACTCCGGTTTCTCCTTGTAGCTTCGGTATTCGGTGGCCGTCTCGCGATTTTCGTCCATGCGCTGCTGATATGATTTGCAACGTGAACTTTCCTACAATTCAAATGTAATCAGTAATTAGTATTTAATTTCGCTACCCTTTCGGCTGCTACGTACATAGGAGGAACCATAATTGCCGTATCGCGAGTCCGAACCGTATTGCGCACTACCGCCACCACCATAAGTGTTCTGCTGTGCGTACTGTGCGTCGTTGTGTGCGAAAGGATCATAGTTATCGCTGCGCGAATCGTATCGACTGTTGTCCTGATTGTACGTGCCGCCCGTGCGCACGTTCGCATGGACGCGCTGCGAGTCGCTGCCGAAGAGTCCTTGAATGTATGCCTGGTATGACTCGACCGAGCGATCGCCCTCCGTGTATTGGAACTATCATCAGAACAGAAGGACATCAAATACTTTCGCCCATTGCGTCATGCCATCAATTCTGCTTACGTAGTAGAGTTGATCGTTGTACGGTTGCAACAATTCGCGCAGTCGCGTCTGGTATCGTCTCGCCAGGTATTTGATGTCGTCGGACCCTTGCTGGCTAAGACTGCCTGCCTGCGTATCGGAAATGGAATCGTTCCATCGCCACCTTCTGAGAATATCGTAGTCTTCCGCACAAAGACGTCCCTTATCCGGGAACGACCGGCGATCCTCATAGTTCTTGACGATTTCGTCGTGGATCTTCTGCAGTTGGCGATAACGCTCCATCGCAATGCGGTCCGGCACGCTTGTGCCTTCGCGAAGCAAACTCCAAAATTGCACCGGTTTACATTCTAAAAGCAAAACCAGTTTACTTGCAGGGATAATGTGGCGGTTGCGCTTGTTGTCCTACGTGGTACGATGTGCTGATTCGAGATCTTCCCGTAGGCGAACTGATACGGTGTTTTAGCGCCCAATTTCACATAAGGGGCCTCATCAACATTGTAGCAGTATTCCTCACAGCAGTTGCCATCGTCAGCGCCATAGCGACTGCCGCTGCCGCCATACGTCCCCGACGATCCACTAATGCCGCCACCCACTGACCCGTAACGCGTTTGCGAGTCGCGATCGCGACTGTACTGATCCCCCCGATTGTATTGATCGCGATTGTAGACATCCGTTGTACCGCGATCGCGGCTGTACGGATCGTTTCTGTTATACTGATCGGTCCTGTCTTGTCCGGAGCGGTACGGGTCGTTCCGATCCCTGTTGGGATCCCTATTATACGGATCATTACGATCGCGATTATTCGGATCGCGATTATTCGGATCGCGATTATTCGGATCGCGGTTATTTGGATCGCGATTGTACGGATCATTGGTGCGTCCATACTGATCGTTAAAGCGATTATCCTTGTTGTACGGATCGTTCCTGTCGCGGTTGTACGGATCATTCAATCGACTCTGATTGTTGCGATACGGATCATTTCGGTAGGGATCCGTGTTGCGGTTGTACGGATCAGCGGGATCCCGATTATACGGATCGTTGCGATCGCGATTGAAATCCCGATCCCGATTGTACGGGTCATTGGGGCGATCGCGATTGTACGGGTCGCCGGTGCGATTGTATTG
Organism: Myllaena sp. GC000078; assembly: GCA_030264135.1. NCBI lineage: Eukaryota > Metazoa > Arthropoda > Insecta > Coleoptera > Staphylinidae > Myllaena > Myllaena sp. GC000078. Next base: position 4,600 of record JARJDR010015073.1, on the reverse strand, counting down.
CGTGGATTGATTGTAGCGATTGTACGGATCGCGGTCGCGATTTGAACCGTACGGATCGTTTCGGTCGCGATTTGAGCCGTACGGATCGTTATTGCTACCCGGATTGCGGTTGTTCGTCCGGTACGGATCGTTCGGGTCGTAGTCTTGTTGGCATAGCACCAGATGAATGTAGATGCATAGCAGCGATGTTTTCAACGCGATCTTCAACATCTGAAAAAAGAGATGATGTCAACATTTAGTATACGCATTACGCAGCATGTGCATGATGTCATCGAAGGAGAGTGGCAGTCCATCCATCCATCGATGGACGCCGACGGCGCGGCGCGGTGACCGCATGGCGCAATTATGTGTTTAATTGAAGGTACATAGATTAAGCGCGTTGCGCATGCGCACCGACGCCGATTTAAGGCATTCGAAACAGCGGCGCGAGGCGCGGACACGCCCGTTTACACATGTGCGCGGCGCTCGCGTCGACTCTCGCGGCGCGCACAGCGGAATTATTTTCGTTTAAGTTGCGCGCGCGTATCAACGCATTCGGCGTCGTGCGTTGAGTCGCTCCACTTGACTTATTCTAGGCACGAACAATTGCCGCGAACTGGTCCATTCATAGGCGGGCGATACGGTGTTTCGTTACATTTCGAATCGCATCACTCCGGTGCCGCAAACGGCTGTAAAGTGCCAGTGCGCGATCTCGTGCTCTTCGCCCCAAGGTTGCTAATTAGGTTTCAATTAGGTTTTCGTAACTTGCTAACTGCATACGTAAGTACACATAAACTACTATCGATGTAGTGTAACGCACAAAATATAATAATCGCTTATCGCTTTTTATACATCATGTAAATATAATAAGTACTTGAAAAAATAACGTTCTTTGCAGCGCGATAACCTTTTGTTGGCGATAATACACAGTAGTTGGAATTTTTGTTGTTTTCATGCATGCTGTGTGCGCTTACAGTGCACGTCGCTTTGACCTCAAAAATTGTTTAAAGTTGCGGACGCACGCGTGCTCGCCCACCTTAAACGGCCCGCAACGCCATATTTGTTTCTTCGTTTATTCCAATATTTAAATCGGAGAGACGCGTATTTAGAAAGTTTTTTTTTTCTTATCGACAATGCGCGTGGTTGACCGCTTGCCTCTGGAAGACGGTTGTGCATACGAAATCAAATGTTACCACATTCCATACATGCAGTCTACGCAGTCTACCCGCGCGTTTAACATTCGTCATGCATTTTTTCCCACCCATTTAGGAAATGTTTATTCGATACATTTTTATGTGATGCTGAGATTACTATTAATTTGCAGATTCACAAAAATGGCGGACGGAGGCAAATGCTTATTCATGATCATTTGGCTGATCATTCTTATCTTCATCGGATTCCTTGTAGCCGGCGTTTGCGCGCCGTGGTACATTCTCGTTCACTGTTTGACAGCATGTATAAGCGATTTACAAGTAAGTTCGCCCAATCTGTTCCAACTATTTGCTCGCAGTTAAACCAATCTTATCGCGGCCGAATTCGACATTTTATCAATCATTTCACTACACTACTTATTACAATATAGTATATGTATGCACATACGACATACAACATATATGTATAGCAACACTGTCGGTGTGTATGCTTAAACGAGTGTCAATATTAAAAATTCCGTTTTTTTTTGCACTTCCAGGCAATCAGCGAGATATTGCTGAAGGGCGTCCAGTTCCCACATTATTGCGCAACGCGCATGATGAACGGCGATGCATTGTTCTAAAAAGCGATCGATCCCAGTCATCGCACGCTGCATTAATATGTGTTCGTTCGTTATTCACGAAAAGCTATACTTATATAAATGTACTATTTACAACTAATTTTATTATTCTTGTTTTATATTCCGTATATAACCGTTTATCGTTAAACGAGCTAATGTTATAATGAAACAAGTACAAATAAATTAAACCGAAACTAATTAATCGCATCGCCAGAATTCTACCATCAAGTTAAACTGTTAAACTGATGATTTGACAGTTGAAGTTGAAGCGCAAAAAATGCACGCGCGCTCGTGTACTATTGATTCTTAACAGTTTGACTTGACTTACTAAGGCGTGGCACATAGTGTACGCCTGAGTATGTGCGTAAGTGGAAGTGTGTGCGTCTGAAATGTGTGGGATCTAAAAATAAAAGAAGTTAGCCATTTATCTTTAGACGAAGCACGGGCATTGTCTGCGAGCATCTACACATTTCTTTTCTCAGCGTTCGTAATGCATGCGTGCGCTCAGGGGGCGGTGTGATTAATTCTTTTTATAGTTACGTAACCCGCGACTTCCAACGGAAAATATTTCTATTAAAGACGTCCCTCGCAGTCCTTCACATTTTATTTCGGGCATTCAAACAAAGAATTCTACTGCTTTAATTTTCATTATACGAGGAAAATGATTGTCGTAAAGGGCTTGAGCTTTCCAACATTTGACATACGCATGACCGTTACTTATTGTCGTGTTTGCCCTCACCGTAGAAGTACTCCTTATCGATTGACTCATGCTAATGTCCCGTAAAGCCATAATTAGTGCTACCAAACTGCTCAAACATTCAAACTGCTACACGAAATCTAATTCGAAAGCTATGCTGAAAATAACGCATTCTTCCCTTCGATCCCTCCCACATGTAATCGAATGCTGATTGAGTTCGCCACCATGATGCAATGTCCTTCGCCCTTCCACGCCACTCATTACGTCAGCCTTCGCGAGGAGTCAAGGATGAAGCATTGAACTTTGTAGCCGAACAAGTTTCCGTTAAGCATGCAATTCCAGTTTTGGAAGCTGAAGAATCATAGTAATTTTCGTTGCTCGATTGTCTTTTTTGTGTTCATGGTACTTTGTACAAATGCACGTTTCACAATATACAATTTGTTGTGAATTCTAGCACAGTAAAAGAAGTTATATTGTAAAACGTATAAGCATATAATAAAAGACGCTAAGTTTAATGGCAATATGGTCACGAATGAAGTCAATATTATTCTGCAGTTTCGAAAAATATTGATGAATACTTCATACCAGTTTAATATAAACTCAAAACTGTCGTCTCAAAAACTTTTAATTAACTTTAGTTAAAAATGCTGAACAATTCACATGCATGAGAACATCGTATAAAATCTAAAAATAACAAACACAATCAACGTAATTTTTTCATATGGCAAGCATGAATTCAATTACGAACCGAATTATGTTTCATGCATGACGGCTGTAAAACTACGCAAATACTTGCATCGGAACATGATGGAATATAATCGAATTGTAAAATCCAGATAATGTGATAAACGTCATCCGATGCAAACATCTATAACTTGGTACTTTAACAATGTAATTACATGTGAACACCAATCTAACGCAAGAGTTGATTCAACGAATGGTGTGCGATAATTAACTGTAATGAAATCATGAAGTGGACTGAATCATGTCGTCGATAAGTCGTGACTTCAAATAATATGCTAAATATGATAAGCACACGTATTGTGTGAGCGTGATACCGTTACGACCATGAGAAATAAATGCAAGTTTGAATGCAAATGAGTCATCTGGTGCGTTTCATACCATTCCGAATAGCAATGATATTAAATTATAAATAAATGCTGCTGCTGGCGTGCGTGTCCGAGGACGCGCGCTGCACATTGCATGATCGTATTTATGTCCAGCGCAAATTGCAAATACAACGATTAATATGACGCAATTCTCTTCATTTTACTTATACTTAAATAGCGATCCATTTAGTTAGTTGTATGTACTCAAACTGTGTACCTGACTAACACTACAGCTCATAATCACATATTCTAATAATAATTTATTCATTCCTTGGGGGACAGACTCTTATCGATTGAAAAGGCAACTCACCTCCAATCATGATTAATTTCCGTTTGTATAAAAATAAGTTGTGATGTTCCATAACTATAGAGAACGTGTGTTTCGGAGTCAGCATCTAAAGTACGCAAACCGTGTTGATATGAATGCGCGTATGGCATAAAATATTCAACGAGCACGTAATTAAATGACCTGAAAGTGCAAGTTTTTTATTAATAGTAATATTCACTACTATTAATCGACATATGACGACTAAGTAGTTGTGAACGTGTTCCAATTTATGTAAACATGTGTGAATGCATAGTGAAATCATCAGCAACAGGTTTATTTATTTCCGACATTTCCAAATAATTTCGTATTGTGTGAGCTTTGTACATACATACTTATTTATATTATTTACATGGACTTGATCTTTTTCTATAAACAACTGGCATGTTTCGTGAGGAAGGCAAACGAGCTGACGGAATGACACTGATTCCTTCGGTCTGCGTCAGTTTCGCCGGGTAGGTCACAAGCGCCGGATAATGCACTACCGCCAGATAGTTCACAAGCGCCGGAACATATACAACGTGATTCAAAGCCCGTACATGATTTTTTTCTTATGTTATTATTCCTGCAGCACTACACGTAGGAATATGCGTATGGAGATATATAATAAATTAAAACATTTTGAAGTAATAATAATAATTTATATGTATATTAATCAAAATAGCAAAATACATATTACATATATTAGTATTTTAACTAAATACAAGGAATTTAATTAT
>JARJDR010015063.1:0-42271 GCA_030264135.1 Myllaena sp. GC000078 | reverse complement strand
GGCTAGACTAATAAATTGTCGCTTAGCCACTTGAGCCCGACATGCGCGCCAGCGTCGACATCCGATCCGCATGCGTTCTCAAATCTTAAAACACTCTCTAATTCTCTAAACATTCAACAGTGGGAATGAATGAATGTAATCCGTTTTCGAATGAGTTATTTCTAATTTATGCCATCCAATAAATTCTCCTACCATTCGAGTTACACCGTCCGTCCCTACCGTGTTGTGGTCGAGCACGATCGCATTCACAAAAAGTTTGGAAATTATGCCAAGATTCCGAACCATCATCCATTCTCTTATTTACCTGAATATTATGAGGTCGGTATGTTTATTTCTTCGTCGCGTCTAACTTACATCCTGCTATTGTGTGTACGTGGCGCATCGACGAGTGTGCAAATATTTGCTCAAGATTTTACTTTGTGTATAGATTTGATCAAATCCCATATAAATCCCAGCGCCAAAGTTAAGTGCGTTTTAAAGCAATACCTCCGCACAATGGAAAATTGAATTGCGGTGAAATTTGACATTGTTGCAAAGCTCCAAATGTTGTACCGCGTGAAAACTGCTATAATCGATTAAAATAGTAGGATTTTTTTTTGAGGATCGAAAAAAATTCATCCCCTTAACACTTTTATGAGATCCATTGCACTTCCGATCGCAATTTAATGAAAATACTCGCCCCGCTTATAGGAAACGTTATCAGCCTTACATAAATTCGACGACCCAGTTTTCCGCATTGATGAACAACGCATTCGCTCGTGATGGCTTGCTTGAGTGGCCACAGACGTTCCACATTTATACAACACACATCATCTCCGCACTCTGCACACACACCCCCAAGCCGTCTGCGCTTTGCTGATAGACAGCCAGCGTATGGCTTCTGCTTTGCCATCGAAATCATAAAGTGTATGGGCGCAGTACTTATTTATTATACTAGGGAAAATAGCGCGAACGAGGGAGGAAAATTGTCCGCGTGTAACGGCGGCGATAAGTCCGCCTGCAATTTCGTCTCTCGCACTACATCAATCAACCCCCGCCGCCGACCACACGCTTTCCATGCGTGAATTTGAAATCAATAGCCGTGTACTTACATACACTTTTCTATCTCGTTTATTCTCCACAATAATTGCGTTCGGCATTGCATGCCGGGGCAATAAATAGGATGCGCCCGTGGCCCATTGTGCGCCGCTGTTCATTATTGGCGGCGACAGCTTCAAGAGAAGTGCGATGGAAAAACGCAATATCAAGAAGTTCTTCGCCCGCCGGTATTTTAATGGAATTCGATTCCATTCTCACCTCACATTACTCACTGTAAATGCTATGAATATAAATATAATTTGTTGCTGCAAACGCAAAGAAATGAATCATCCCGAAAACTCTAATCCATCCATTCCAAGAAAAGTTTGATCGGAATTCAATTACGGATGGATTATTCAATTTCCGCTTCATGTAAAAATGATCTCACAGTAATCTATGGCTGATGATGGTTCACCGGCCTCGGGTCTTCCGCGATAAGAAGTGCTGCTGCGCTGGTGATGCGCAGCGCGGAATGATGAAAAACGATCATAAATAATGGAATATCCCCAACACGTTATGATGATATTCCATTAGACGAAATGAACGATTCCTCGATGCGAAATGCGCCGCGCGTGAACTTAATGCCCGGCGCGAGACAGCCGAGGAGACAGAGAGAAGAGAGGAGAGTCCGCGGGTGGTAAAATGAAGAGATGCTTGAACAGAAGAAGTGCATACATATACATGAGCGCCGCGTTCGTTCGCTCGCACAACCCAGTGATGGAAAGAAGGAAATCGTTATCCTGCCCCTTTATTCAGTCCTTTTTCGCAATGTGCCCCGACATTGAATGTCGTGAGTGTTGATACACACTCCCACATCCACAAACGCAGGGATGGGCGTTGAAAGCGGCGCGAATTCTTGGCCGCATTTTTTCCCTTTAATTCACACAGAACAACTGCACGAAGGAACGAACGGCGGGACGACTTGGGTTATATACAATACGGACAGGACGATACGTGCTTTGTGGGTGCGGATGATTCCGGCGCGCAGAGTTGAATTCCTTTGCGAGCGTGCAAGTCGGTGGTGGTGGCGGCGGCGGCGGCAACCCCCAAGACGCGCCGGAATGTGGTATGCGGACAATTGAATTCTGCATCGGGATTATTGCGGCCACGCATTTACAAAACCCTCCAGTGCGGCAGATATTAAGGCAGCGCCATGCACAGGAAGTGCGCTTTGACGGATTTCGCGAGTGTGAGGGTGGCGGCGTCATTCCTATACGTTTCCACCTTCATATACAATATGTATGTGGAGCGGAGGGCTGTTGATGGCATGCCATTAGCAATACTTTTGCAATCGAAGAGGTACGAAGGACACCTTCCCGGGCGCAAAACTATCCCAATATCATGTAAATGCATGGGCGAGTCGGGAACCTCTTGCATTAGCATAATTAATCAAGCTTGCCGCGTCGGCGTCCTTTTGGTATTTTCGTTATTACATTCTGCGAAAACGATATCCACATGCCATTGGCAAGAGATGGTGGTTAGCATTTACGAGGATATTGAAAATGCAAGAAATATGAAATTCCCCTCTTGCATAATAATTATTATTCGATGTGCTAGTTTAGGAAATGTCGATTCTACAGTTTCATATAATAGACTGAAACTAGTATATGTTCGTATTTCGATGCAGGCAGGTGGAAACCGTTCCGGATGTGATTGGCAAAATCTAAGAGCGACGCGTACATACCGGAAGACTATTTTCTTCGCAACTTTCCGCTGCAACTTTTCTCGGACAAATCGCAGACTCAGCCTAATCCTCTCCCGTCCTAGTGCGCAACTTGTCGAATATAATAATGACAATCACATAAACGCCAAGCGTGCAAATCTCCAAAAACCTTCATGTACCTTCCCAAAAAAAAAACCGTAAGTTTCCCATCTCATCGGCATAATTGCATTAAACTGGGAATCTTGGGTCATGCAATTTAAAAATTCAGATTACTTCCAGTAATTGGGCGAAATTTAAAAGTATCACGTTCCGGACGGAAGTCGAGACGCATCTTTTATGCAGGATGGACGGCGAAGAAATGCAAAACCATCGTCAAACTTGCCGCTGTTAGTACGTGCCGCGTCCAACTTACAAATGCCGTGGTGATGCGATCGGTGAAATATCACGCACGGCACGCTCATTAATTCACCAATAATAAAAATTCTTAAATTCTTAAGAAAACGCCCCCGGCAAAAATCCAATTGACGGCGTGCGTTGAGAGCGAGTCAGATTTGATCAAATTTAAATCGCGCTTAATAGATTGTAGTACATTATTTTCCGACTGTCATCATCAACTCGAAACTGAATTTGAGCGCGAACAGCAAGCGCGCACGGTTTCATCGTTGCGCGCCATCCCCTCAACAACCCCCACCATAAAGATGTGATTAAGAGTAGGCAGTAATCAAAGAGGCAATCAGTCTTCTATCCAACTAGTAATCTACGTGTAACGAAGTTACACTGGCGCTCAACAGCGTATGTTCTCGCCGCCACGCTTTTCTTCGCCTCACGCAGCGCTAGCCGACGACACACCCCATCGTCTGCACGATTCGCAATTATCAGAGACCTGTTATCCGAACACTGGTTTATTGTATTAAATTTCCCTTGCGCAATTTTATCAAATTACACGCAAATTGCAACAAAATATGCAATTTTCCATATATTATACATCTTCATCGATTAGCTGCCTAGAGCAATGGAGGTGTTACAACACATTGTATAATATCTCGCATGATATATGATTTAATTGCATTTGCAGAGTAACTTTATGCATAACTTACTCCCATTGCACGACTGTCGGCGCAAAAGTTGCAAAACTTGCCAGCCAACTCCGCCAAGAAGTTACATGCATCCAATAGGGCCTAATTTTAAGCAGAACACCACACTACACTCTCCAATGCGTTAATGGTGTTACAGAAAAGTTATCGTTTGCAAAGAAGGACGAAGACGATATTAGAAGGATATTACGTTGCCTATTAACCCACCCACCCGCCGCCGCGGAAGGTTATAATCAATTTTGAACTTTTAGTTTGCAAGTAGGTATTCATTCGGTTATCGCACCAAAACGCGTGTATGTAATTAAATATTGAACGGTTATTTACAACCCTCATCCCCCGCCAAGCTGTGCGAATAATCAAAAATCGCATTACGCATGCAGCGGCTGTGCCGAAAATAATTGCCTTCATTAGCATCAGCCGGCGCGGCGCGTTCAAGGACAACAAGTCAAATATAGCGTGCGCACGGATGCAAACTAGGCAACTATGGTATTGATTCCCTCCCCCAACTCGTGCTCACAGGACGACGCGCGTGCTGTTGACTGCCTTAAAATTGCATTGCAACTGTTAAATTCTAAACCATGACAAGCGTCGTAACACAATTTGGCTTCCGGCGCACTACATTTAAATTTGATGTTCAAATAAGTTTGCTCCCCGAAGAGCGAAGAAGAGCGTAGGATATAGGTAGTGTCAACGTTCACGTACGCACCACCCACGCACGCACCAGCAGGAGCCATCCATGTCCGTCTTCATTCCGTTTCATTTCGCCGGGCCCCCGCCGCCTAAAGCCAGTGTGCGAACGCGGATGGTTTCGCCGATAAATAAAAACAAATGGTCGGGTGAGGCCAACACCGACTACTGATTCGCCGGCGCGGCAGCGCGCGCGCCACCACCGGACGGAAGGACGACGCTGAGATTTTCCGCGTCGGTGCGTTTTCCCCGTTTCGACAGCATCGCTTTTAACTCCAACCGTGCGCAGCAACACCGATGGCCACCCACACCCATCCATCCATTCCGGGGGGCGGGCGGGCGGGCGCGCGTCGTTTGCCGCCAATAAGAAAGGCAAATACAATTTGCCAGAGTGCCGTTTCATATACCTACTCGCGCGAAGATGTCGGCGCCTACATTTACAGTTCGCCCTTCGTCACCCTCGTAGGCGAAGGAACGCTATGGTAAAATCATTTGATTTAGTAATATGACACCAAACCCTCCCCCCAAACACGGACGGCACTGATACATTGCGAAAACATTAGGGACAGCATTCGATTTTATTATCCTGTTGCGAAATTGCTCATCTATTCCCGTTTCAGTTTGGTTCCAACACAGTTGTAAAGTTGCCGAGAAATCGTCTAATTTAACCATAAATCGCTCTAATAACAAAACAATATAAGATAATGGGAGCCAGTGGTGGGGAATAATGCACGCCGCCGGTTTAGCCCTTTGCCCAAAAGCAAGGTGAAATGCATTAGAATTTCGCTCGCCATAAATCAGGGAATTTACATTAAGCACCAAAATGCCCCAGTTTGCTACACATGTAGACCGTACCTAGTCGTATGTGAGCGAAGAAACGTGCGTGCGATAGCGAGGAAGCGAATTCGGCCGCATAAATGTGGACATTGAGTTAGGTCACACACAACTCTGGCCGCTAAACCCGTTCGCTCAGTTTCAACTTCTTGCGCTTGCCATCCGTTTAATGGTAACCTGACGTGCACACGCATAATTTGCAATGAAAACTGCTAAATTTGCAGTTTTTTCTATTTATGAAACATAAATTTTACGCGATGCGCACGGCGCAGCACGCTATAAAAAAATAGCATAAAAATGTTAAACAGGTCAGGAAGAAAACGCTTGGAATTCATTTCCGCGATGAGGCCTTTTAATTTGCGCAAAGCAAAATGTGATGCATAACGAAAGAAGGTCGAAAATTTGGCGAAAACGCTTCGCGTGCGACTCAATACAAGCCTTACTTTGAGTCGAATATGTAAATGGCGAGTTTGTTAACACTTTTTACCTCTGCTCTTAGCGCTTTCGTTGAATATAAATGGAATGATTTGCATAAATACACGCTCGTTGAAATTGTAAAATATGAAAAACATATGATTAATTCATCGATATAATGACCAAGTCTTTAATGCATTTCTTAGTATTTTGTTTAGATCGCTGAATATTAGAAAATCTATTATAGCAGAAGGACATACGCCTAGAGATGCAGACGGTTATAATTGCATGTAAATATATTCGCTTACCTTTAACTGCGTTCAATTTGTTTCCAACCATTTGTTTTGCAACGAACGCCGCCATCTTGCCGGATTAAGCTTTCGTCTGCAGACTGAAACAAGAAGAATAAGAAAAAGTGATCAGCATTTTTTCTTCCATGGTGCAAAATGGGTTTTCGCGAACAAATTACATAACCACCATTTTTAATAATTTCGCCTGCGCCTTTAAACGCTGTTTTAATTAAACTCGCACAACTCTAACAACGAATGTCATAATTTCTTGCGTCTTGCGCCCGGCGCCTTCACCCGGGCAGGGATCGACAATTTTTTTCCACCGCCCGCATTTCCATCGATGATTAATAATAATAATGCGGCAGCGGTTGCGCTTTTAATTAACCCGCGGCGAATCCGGCTCAGAAAATATTAAATTATGTTATGTAGCCAGCCCGATAGGGAGGCAAGGACGACGATAATAAGAACCGCATATCATTCGCGTTGGAGCGTTGGTGGCGCCGAGACGATGACATTTCCTTGAACCAAAGGCAAAAACCTTCCTCCACCTCCTCGCACCACTCTACGCCGGTGATGTAAGATTGCTATCGCCATAGCGATGCGGATGATGATGGGAGAAATGTCGCATTGCCTAAGTACTCCGGCGGCGCGTCTTATTATCATGAACGACAAGAAGAAGAAAAAAAACGCAGCGTCCTCCTAAAAGGGCTGTAATTACTCTCGCACGTAATCGGATTACGTGTGTGCCCCGCTATAGAAATTTCTATTGTAATAACCACATCACGTCTTAACGAATAAGTATGCTTACAAAAAAAGAACATCTGTGTGTCAAAATTTTAAACATGTTCATCATGTAGTGCAATCAATCCATATTAGCCCCCCGCGCATAGGAGTTTGACAAATTGTCGAAACTTGCGCAATCATAAACTAACTTTGCTCATCAATTAAATGGAAGATCGGCAGGAGGGCGGTGTGAGAGACAACAACGATCGACTGCATAAATTCTAAGCTATGTTTTCCAATCTCCAGTCTTATTGAACATCAACAAATGTATATATATACGGCAATAAACACGATGCAATCGTGAACTTTGCAATACACAATCACGCACGACTTTTACAATTCAACTTTAATGATAATTTACTACCTTCAAAGGCGTCGACGACGGCAGGCAGAGACATTGGTTGGGATTTAGCGAAAATAGACGTAATCGAAGCGCGCGCTCTCTATTTGTCGCCCGTATTTACAATACATAATCATAAATAAAACGTTTTCGTGCTGCATTTTCTCATGCGCACCCCATTGGCAGTCGGGCGCTTATTTGTATGAAGAAAACAGCTCGTGCGCGTTGCGTTGCTTGTGGATATAAATTCATCGAGCTACATCTCGCCCAGCACGCAGCAAGTGCGCGTCACGAGGCGCCAGTCTGACAGACGCCCCATTACTTTCCGGCCCAATATGGCGCCAAATTGTTGTATATAACATCCCCCCACACACATAGATCGCAAACGTGCAGGACGTGTGCGCGAGGTCATTGCGGATACCAGGACACAACACAATTGCGTATTGCTGCTGTTTTTCCTCTTTACTGCACGCTTTACTATTCGCTTGTTATTACCGAGAAGGATTTTGCCGATGTGTTTTATATGATCGGCCAGAAATACCACTACCATCAATACGTGCGTGCGTGACCTGTCAGAAATATCCTTCACCCCCCCGCATCGCAACGCTTCTGTTATGCAAATGTTTTGGAAATAAAATCACAGCAAAGAAAATAAACGAATGATTTGCGAAATCATGCATGTATTTATTTCGGAGAAATATAATGGTCCGAAATTATTCACCACAGGTGCAGATTTTATTTGCAGGTTCAGGGCATTTCACTCGCAAAATAATAGCCGAGAGATATTTGTCGAGAGCCACCCCAGCCTCCTACGCGCGTTCGTTCGGCGCAAAGAAAAGGCCAATAACAACAACGCGAGCGCCAACGTCATGCGTTGTTTGCGTTTCCGCCACTCGAGTGCGCTTTGTGAAAGACGTACTTTTGACCGAGTAAAAAAACTGTCGAGAATTGTTTGGAATTATTTACATACTACATCTACTCTCTTCTTTCTCCTCCCTCCACCCTATGCGTATTAACACAGGGCTTGTCGACAAGAAACGATGTCAAAAATGTCGAGAGTTACCGCGGCGCAGCGCACAGCACAAAGAAGCGCTGCAAATGAACATTTTATCCATTTAAAAAACTCTTCAAACAACTGTTACTTTGTGCAACCATATTTTTTGGGAAAGAGAGAACGACCGTAAATAACGACATATTCGACAATTTTACCGAAAGCGGAAAAAATGCGAGAGCGCTGCTGAGCAATTTCGATCGTTATTCTGAGCAATTTAATAGAAATTCCTTTATTGGGTCGGGGCGTTGGTGGTTGCTGGCATCCCCCCCGCCTCCCCATTTTTCCGAAACCATTCTTCAATTGAGCATGGTGACGGCCTTTAATGGCAGCACAATTGGTTGCGTTCATTTCTTAATGCATGCTTATGCTCAAAAAGCTTTTACCGCGCCTGCCTGTTTCCTCCTTTTTCAGTTCTCTGGGCTCCGCCAAGAAGAAGTAGAAGAAGAAGAAGCGGCAGCAGCAGCAGCATTTCGCCGCCCTCTTATCTCGACTATGATCAACGCCCTGCCACCGAAATTGGGTGCACAATAGTACGCCGACTGCGCGATGAATAACGCCAATTAATGAGATGTCTTTCACTGGCGTAATATGCGCCAGCGCGCACCCCGCCACCAGGCCCCATTTCGTTGATAAGAAAAATTAAATTCCAATTTGAAGAATGGATGACATTCGTAGTCTGATCGATAAACATCACACACAGAGTGGAATAACTAATACGCTGGGAAATTCAATTTTCAAAGCAACCCTTGTCCTCCACCGCCTACCTCTACATCGCCACTCGTTATTGACGTTTCTTATCCGGCTAAAATTAGAATAATAACCGCTTACCATGGCAGGTTGGAGAAAAAGTACACTTTATGATTTCCCGCGACGTCGCATGCTAGCCTACCTAGAAGAATGTAGCAATTTACCTAAAATAGCTTTAAAAATAAGTAATTAAAGTAATTCCCCCCAGCGCAATTGCATGATGGAATATGGTTGCGCGTAAAGAAAGCCATAAAAATATACTCAAAGAATGTAAACAATGTTCCCGCAGTTATAAATATAATAAACTACTCGTACAGCCCATCCGACATGCCTTGGGGGTCATCTCAAATGTAAGAAGTTGGGAAGTCGAAGAAGAAGAAGAAGAAAAAAGGAATTGATTCATATATCACGCTTAACAAAAGCTCGCTCTCCTGCGTGGGTGCAGAGGAATGCGTCCTGTGGAGGAATGAGTGTGTGTATTGAGGCTACCCATATTTTCGTGGATTCGCCCTCGCGCCATGTCCAGGTTTTCCCTTGATCTGGCGAGCGAACGATATTTTTCCACTTCATATTATCGCGCTCGCCCGCGTGCGCGCGCCCATTCTATTTCAACGATTGCATTGCTGAAGCTGCCGAACGCTGCCCGCTATATAATCGCAAATGAACAAAGGCCATTTCATAGCCATTCATAGAAAATACTTTCGACGACTTTTCCGCCGAGTTTATATTTACGGGCGAAATAAATTCTTCAACGGTTTCGTCCTGACGAGAGGCGACATTTAATCAAGCAATTTCTGTCACATTAACGCGCGCGCCAATAAAGATCCAATAAACTAGTCTGACAAAGTTGCCCACTCCCCCAAGTCTTTGTTGATCTTAACTTTGACAAGATAGTACCGTCCGGTGCGCTCGACTACAACGTCCGATTATCAAGTCAATATGCAGCGTGGAACTTACACAATTAACGCCACGCAAATATTTACGCATTGCACAGCCAAACTAAACTACCATCAGGATGCTCCTCATAATTACGTCGATATTAAATACAAATATGTTCTTTGTGCTAGGATCGGGAGGGATGGAGTTCACGTTTCGTTTTAAATTTTGCCAAGCCAATATTTTTCATTCATCATTGGCGATTCGCATACCCATCCGGTCTGGCTTCCGATCTCGCTTTTAGATCTCCCAGCGGACGAATAAATTCCATTGCGATCGACCATTTCGCATACATATTTCGGTTATAATACGAATTTGGACTGGAGCCGAGGTCGGAGGTAAGAATTCGAACACATGCGTAAATGCAATATATCGCCCACTCCCTTGCCAATTCGATTCCATCCGTGAAATATCGAACCAAAAAAGAAAATGAAAGATGCGAGCGAAGTGCATTAGAGAAATATGCTAGCTATTTATTTAATGAACAACAATTGCAAAGCAAAAAAGAAATTATAATAGATGGGGGAGAAGGGGAGGCAAATGAGTATGATAGTGGCTAAATTTAGATCAAAAGGAAAGTTGAATGTGTAGTTCAATATCACATTTCCGCCATTCCGGGACACCGGGAGGATAGTTAACGTGAGAAAAGCAAACGCGGCCGCCGCTTTCCTGTGATCGTCATTATCTCACACACACACGCACATAAATATCAGGGTCGCCCCGGCGCTTAGTCGTCGAAGAGCCCGCCGCGCCGTGTATGTGCGTATTACGCGTTTATTTCGCATAGACGAGTTTCATTTCCCCTTCGCGCGCGCCCGAGTTATGCGATATAAAGGGATGGATTAGTTAATTAAAATTATAATCCAATTTGATCCCCAACACATGTTGGGTTGGTTAGTGCGTGGCACCTACACGCAAAATCACTGTCCGCATTTTGGGGGGCGTAAATTATTAATTAAAGAAAACGCATAAGGCGCCAAAAAGGAAACGCTGCCGGAAATAACACATATTGTTGTTTATGCGATGCATAAAATCGATAGATAAAAAGACACGAATAGCAGCGGGCGCGGATTATCGCACGGCGCAATTTATCGGCTATTCTTGGTACGCGTGGAGCAAACAAACCGGCCGCGATGGCAAGATGGCTGGCTGGCTGGCTGGGTATCGTGCAATATTTGCATGAAATTTGCATTCTAAGAGTTCCCAAACAATTCTCGGTAAAATATGCAGTTATTATTCCAAGTACATACACCATAGACCGACGGTGTTCAGGTCCATTTTTATTACGAATTAGAATTTAATTGTATGTTTTGCAACAACCCCCCGCGAATATTTCATGGAAATGGTATATCGCGGTTCATTAAAGGTGTCCTTGTTGGAGTTGTTGGACGGTTGCGGTCAGCTATTGCACTACTATGCAATTCCGAATCGCATGTGTTTCACGCCGATGAAATGCGTTTGCGTTGAATTATTTCCTGCAGGACCCCATGTGCAATTTCCCGCGCCAACGCGCACCGAACACAGAGAGCAAAGAGATACTGCGGATGCGAATATCACCATCTAATCGCGTGCGAATGCACGACAAGGAGCGGATCCAAACACGCAGCGAATTTGTAATACTCGCACGTTTGCGATTAAAAGTTTATCGCACTAAATACACTCACTCTCACAGTGATTCCCAATCATTCCACTAGCTATATATTTATACGTCGCAAGGCAATTATGATCATATGAAAATATTTCATAAAAAACATCCACTCATGTATAAACGCGAAAAAACATCCACTGATGGAGAAATGGATCATAAACGGATAGAAATTAGAAATTCAAATACGCGGCATTAGCATTACATCAAATTATCATGCCGGTGAAATAAAATGCTGAACATTTGAATAACAATGCGACTTCGCGTCGACGTTGTTCGTCGAAAATCATACTCGTAATGTGAATTTTACATTTTAATTGGTCTTTGCTTTGCAAATATGCCATGTGAATAATAATCGCTTCGGGCAAGATTTTTGGTGGAGCCATCTCTTCTTTTATTGAGTCTGTGCGCCTCTCGATGGCGAAGAAGGAATGTTCGTGACTCTTGGCCCTTGGTGGAGCAGACGGGTACTCGGCCAAAGTGGGAGAGGAATGGGAAACGCTTCCTGCCACTTGCCCCCTAGTCGTCGCCTGGAATATATATTTGAAAGAGTGTCGTCTTGTGTGTGCGCGTCAGTATTGGATGTATGCAGAAATACCATGCTGATGCTCTCGTGCGATTTTCGCCTCCGAAAAGTTTTAAGGATTTAAGGAATTTGCACGCGACTTTGGGAAATCGGCGGAATATTGACATCAAATAGAAAATCTATCCAAAATAAATATAGAAAACGGAACGCATATTACGAACAACGAAGAACAATAATCTTTTTTTAATTTATTGGTTCAAAAAAAAATTACCAAACTAAGATATTTGCTGCATATAATGCTGACTAAGATATCATTAATTAAATTGAGGTCAACCGTTGATGTTGTTGATACGCTACAAGATGTATGCTACAATTTTTATATAATTTCCTTTCAG
Source organism: Myllaena sp. GC000078 (assembly GCA_030264135.1). Lineage (NCBI taxonomy): Eukaryota > Metazoa > Arthropoda > Insecta > Coleoptera > Staphylinidae > Myllaena > Myllaena sp. GC000078. The sequence continues at coordinate 29,786 of JARJDR010015063.1, read as the reverse complement.
ATGCGAGGTATACACGCGGCGCCGAATAAAAGATGGCATACGTAAAATGGAGACATCCTTGAAAGGGGGATGTGAGCTATATAGAAGAACGAAGGTATAACAGTTGGCACGTGCGGCGTCGACATTCGAGCAATAGGTACACGGCAGCCGGAAAGTCGCTCGTAAAATATACGCTCAACTATATAAGAACTTGAAGCCGTTTCCTTTTCCTTCCGTGAGTCCTCGCGCCCAATATATAAAAGATGCGGAAATAAAAGTCAGGTGTTGTGCGGTTCCAGCCAACAAACTAATGACAAACTACACTTGCAGCGCGAGAAAAAGAGGAGCGCTGTGGGTAATTATGGAAAGCAGGCGAAATACATCACGTTTGAAACCAATATCGCAACGGGTGCGAACACACACCGCCAGTTTTCATAATTTATGGGCCGTGACGGGTCGCCGATGAGCGGATCTTGATCCTGTGAACACACATAGCCTACACCGGCTAATGGGACAATGCTCACCCACGCACACGCATTCGTGCGGTGCGAAACCACCACCAAACTTGCCCCAAAACGCGTGCGTGATGCATTTATATATGAGTTATGATTAATTGGAGTTTGATTGTTCTCGAAATGTGTGTTTGCGTGTCACTCGCACGCACGCATACTGATTGCGAGCGGCAATGATAATAAATATTTGTTCATTGTATTATTCAATGTGATTTGATCAATAGAGTTTGTTTCTAATCGAAACCCGCACCTCTCCTCGCCACCTATACGACGCGGAACCTTTTTACGCGCCGCTTTTTATCACCGAATTTATGTACTTTCTCTTCCGCAACGCGGAAGGACGCCGACGGACGGGACGGTCAGGAGTAAATTTTTCATCACAATAAATGTGTGTTCTCATGACATGTGCATGCCTTTGACCGTCAATCTATGGGATCTCATGAAATATTCACGCCGCCCCGGCACGGCTCGGCAGCGAGGATTGTTCCAATTCGCATCCTTGCAGCCATTGCCGTTCCAGTTGCCGTTGCCGTTGCCGTTGCGTCCGAGCTGATGTTGTGACTACATTGTAGATTCGAGCGTTTATGTACGTATTGTGTTTTGCAGCCGCTCGCTGTCAAACTACCACCCACCCACACACACACACACACACACAAACATTTTATGCCAGGACACGTACCGGCAGCTGCTGTATTTCGGTTTTGCTCGACGCCGTTTCCGGTCGGTTATCAAGACGCCGACCGGCACACTGTAACATTGTTCTCGATTTCCCTAGGGATATAGTTAGCCTGCGTCCTGCTTCCTTCTTCACCTTCTTCGTCTTCTTCAACCGTGCGGTAGTCAGCAAGGACATAGTATCAGTTTGGGCGATTTTGCCGCTACAATAAGCGTTTTAGATGCACGCCCGCCCTCCCACTCTCTCTATTTCTAATACATCAAGCCGTATGTATGCGGTTGGTGGTTGGCCTGGGTGGGCTCCACCACCGCGAACGTACACTGTTTTAATTTCGTCAATCCGCTTTGAGCATTTTCGTCGCACAAGTCCCGTTGCGCGCGCTCAAGTCGACTGGGATGGAAAAGGGGCTTAGGTTATTAATGGATATATGAATCTTTGGTCCTTTATAGTTCAGCTATTTCTTATTCGGCATTAGGGTGCGCTTGTGTAACCCAATTCGGGCTGGTAATATGCCAAAATCATACCCGACTCATATACATAAGTAATTATCACGCCGCATTCGGGTTTAATTATCCTTCGAATCGATTTCAACCTCGTGAAATTCGAAAACTAGGAAATTTCTATTACATTTCTTAATCGAGTGAAAAATCCGAATTATAGACGTGAAATTTCCTATTTTATTCGAATCATATTTAAATACAAGCACAATTTTGTTATTAATCACTAACGAATCAAATAAACGAAAAACACAATTTATATCCTGACAAATTAAATGCACTACGCAAATATTTGAATGATTATAAATCATATCGCGCTTGTTTTACTCGTATCATTATTATTAAAATTTGATATCTCGACTGTTAAAATACACAGAATAACATATAAATAGAAGACCAATAAAAAACAAGAGTATTAACCAACCGACCTAGTTTTAATCAAACATTGAACGCGGAAATAAAAAAGTAATATGGTGTAATTAAAGCTGTACTTCAGCCACTTTGCTCAATCTTTATCAAGTTCTAACCCATGCTTGCTAGTGAGGTGAAATTAAAACTTAGTTTTAATTACGCAGATTACAAACACAAAAAGCGGCGCTTTAATAAAACAAGATCACGTTTCGGTAACCTTTTTCCTTTCATGCGCAGCGTGCGCAAATTTAATCGCCAGAAGGTGTACAAGTGCCAAAGAAAAGCGCGACTATACAATGTGATGCTGAAGTACAAAGTCATCATCCGGTCTTACACTAATTTTCAACTACAGCAACCAATTACTGCGTATTAAATGAAAAATCCGTTTTCCAGTAATATTCTGTGATGGTCACGCGAATGGTTTTGATTTAAATTGAAGCTCCTGTATAAAAAAGGGACCCAACCAAAGGTAATCAATCAACATTCTGCCGTAGACATTGAGTGCTGTTCGACAATCGCCAGCGGCGATACGTACTCGATCACAGCAGCGGTGACGAGGGAGGCGAGCAGAAAACGTACGCGTTTATTCGACTGTTAAATAACAAACATCTTTATGTATATGTACGGCAACATTGATACCCAAAGCCGTATACAATTGTAATTATCACCCAACGCAAAACGCGATCGCATTTTAAGTAATTGTGGTACTTTCTGCTGTTTTACTATAGGCAACTACAACCATGAGACTTAAGTTAAGTATGTATGTAATAAAATTGAGAGTTAAGGAGCGTATCACTTACAGAATAAGTATGTAGATGAAGTGGCGCGATGATCACCAACGGCGAAGCGACAGCTCACGATCAACTCGTCCTGAAACACAGCAATTGCAGCAACAAATTAGATATCAGCGTCCTTCGGACAACAAACGCTATGTACTTTAATCCACGCATGATATGCTGATGCACGTTTTTAATTTCAATAAAAGCCGCAACGGGGAAAGGTGTAAAGTAGAATATCACAGGCTTAAAAAATACTCATTTTTTAAAGGATACCTTGAGTTAATTCAGTTCACAATGTTCATTAAAACGTGCTGAACAACACAATTCTTATAAACATAACCTAACGCGAATCAAATTGAGTTATTTATATTCCTCGAAGTAATATCTCATATAAAACAAACACTATCGATAGCGCGTGGTTGCGGTAGACTACCTCGTGTACAATTAGAATCATTACCGAAGGTCGCTCAGGATGTCATGCAACCTTGATTAAATAATTCATGATTCATGTGACTCGTATGAACATTCTTCTAACAATAAGCATTGTGTCGGATTGATATCAAGTAAACATACCCAGCTGAATAATACAAAACATTAAAAAAGGATTACGTATTGAGCAAACGCAATTGCATATTTTCTAATCAATAACGATGACATCGGCTGGGATTTAAATTGTTAATCGCCATAAGGCTTTTGCAGGCGATAGGAAATTGTTGCAGCTATCAAATTCCGATGACCCAATTTTTGTCATTAACAAGCATCGCGCAGCGTTGAGGGCTAATTCGATTACGAATCGCACGCGTGTCGCCTCACATATACTCTGCAGCCGGTAAGTGACGACATGCCGTTGAAGGAGCAATACCAGCTCGTTCCTTCGCACCGCGCGCACTAAGTTAATATCTATCGGCAACTTTAATTACCAAGAACATACAAGTTAAGGGCCATGTAATCTCTTCGAGCTCCTGCGGTCTTGAGGTCCTTCCCCCATCGCACCATTACTACACGACGCTGCCCCCCGTCCGTGCAACTAGGATAGAGGGTGCAAAACCGCCGCGGCGAAGCTCTCCACTCTCCGCACATTAAGGACGACAACGCCCGCGGAGGATGGGTGCCGCCTGCGGTATCACTGCGCGCGCGATATGCACGACGAGCCCAATCGAGAGAGGCGAACTGCCCCCTCGTCGCGCCTATACATATCCCATTCAATTAACGTCCGCATTAATTGCCCGTTTGATTGATGGCAGAATGGCTGGTGGCTTGTACCGCACTCATCTCGCTGCAGCACAAGCATCCTCTTCCGTGTATTTTTTTCTCTCCCGCGCTCGTGCGCGTGCGTCCCTTGTTTGATTAATGCCAAAACGACGAAAAAGGTCAGCGGCGCGGTGGTGATTTGTTGCTCGTCAACAATAAATAACCTAATGGAAGTTGCATGTTGGTCGCTGATCGACTATCTTATTTCCAGGCACAGATCTATTAATCGGTCATTTGCTAATGGTATCATCCGAAATTCATTTAGGTCAAATTGGCGCCCATTTTTAACCGATGAAGGAAGTTAATACTGCGAGGAGCAAATTGAATCATTGAATGTAGTGATATTATGGAAGGCGGACGACATCGACACGGAGATGGGGTTTAATAATACAATAAAATTGAAGCACAAAATATGTTGACACAAATCGAACATCCCGCTAGAGCGCGTCAATCGGGGCGGTGGCGGTGGTGGCGGCAGGCAGGTTCGTTTCGAGAGCCGCCCCGCTGTAATTGAATTTAATTGTTTTAATCGCACCCATATCGAACCGAATTTGACGGATTCATAATTAGATTGTCAAGAAGCTTCTGCCGAGCCTATGTGTAAAGGCGTCGGAATATAATCCAGCTTTCCGTTTTAATAATAATGATAAATATTTGCCCAAATATTGAAAATCCAATGCTGAAAATACAGCGGCAAAATTTGCGCAGCGCGGGACATTTCAATTCCACTCATTATTTATCTATTGATTCGTGCAATTTAAATATTTACCTCTTATTTATGCTTTTGTTTTGTTCATCAATACTGCCATAAGCAATGCCTGGCCAATTATTTTGCCTTCTGTATTGTGAAAAATAATTAAATCAGTATAAATAAATGACTATATCAGCGGACGCAATGGATTGGAAACAATCATAGAAAGCATGGATTACTGAAAACGCAAAAATTCTTATTACTGCACTACTATTATTTCTCCCGAGAAATTGGCGCTTGAAAATTCACCCTGTCAGGGGAGGAAAGGAGGGAGCAGTGCTGAAACTCAAGTTCACGCTGCTAAAGTGCTCGTCGCGCCTTATTTGCTTTCTTTTTCCTCTCCGAGCGCCAACGTAAAACATATTTACATTTACGATGCTAGCTAGCTAACGCAAGGCAGCGAAGTACGTTGGATAACTTTCTAAATGGAACATTAAGAAGTGAGTTTTTAAATTCAATTAGAAGTCGACCTAATTAAGTTTTTTTCGCTCCGAATAATTTGATAGGTTATGATAAATTCAACATGATCACAGCCTAAGTCAACGTTGAAATAATTTCACTAAGATTTAAAGCAGACTAAAGCGACTTTGTAAAAACTGCAAACACATATTATCAACTTGACAACAACAACAAAAAGACAGTGAGGAGAGGGCAGGGCAAATTAAAAAAGTTAACATGAAGGCTAGGCGTCTACTTTTTATCAACAAAAAGCAAAACTTCTTGCATCCCTCCCGCGCAACTCGCACCCGCATATTAAATCTGGAATTTATTATTAAGAGCGCCATAAAATTATAATGGAACTTATTCATGGAATAACAAACGCCGCATTAGATATAATTCAGCTTTCCGTCGCGCCGGCGTTGACGGCTCTGTTATCATCATTTTAATTCAATGTGTTGCGCAATCCAAGTAAATTAAATTCCGCCCAGCATTTAAACTCTAAAACTGTAACCGGAAGATGAAATGGTAAATAATATAAGTTTCGCCGTCGCATATATACTAACTTGACCCACCGAGGATAATATACTGAGCGTTATCGACTCACAATAACTATATTAATTATAATCATCGAATTATAGTCATTAAAGTAATTAAATTTAAATTTGCTATACCCAAATAAGTACTTGCGATACTCACAATCATTGTATAAAGTATGGTTTTATCTCCTTTTTCGAAATAATTTCCGAATAGCGTGAAACTGCCGAGAGGAAATTGAAGAGCGCATGCAGCGGAGCGCAACAAAGTCGAGCTGCGAAAATAGTGGCGCCCTGCTGACGCATGGCGAATCCTTTGTTCGCCATTAAACTTGCGCGCGCGGCGCCCGGGAATGAAATTGTTAATCCGAATAGTTTCACGTTGCGCATTGTTATTGTAACTTAAAACGTTTGGCGCCCGCCTAGCAAATGCATCAGCCTAAATATTTGCCGTCAACAAACAAAAATCCACCGCCGCAAACATTTTTCCTGTAAACGCAAAATAAAAACATACGATTGTGGAAATTATCTTGTCATTGTTGCTTCCTGTCGCCGTATAGAGATGCTAGACGCGTAGTCTTGCAAACTACCCAACTATCGGCACGCACCATCTTATAAACTCGGCATGCGCTAAGCTTGCTAATCGCACGCGGCGGCAAGTATTCTCGAAGTTAAACAGCGCGCCCTCGAGATATGCTAATCACGGCAAGCGCGAGCCCTGTGAATAAGTTATATTTAGCTGGGCGCCAGAGATCGTATGAAAATGGAGAGCCCTAACGGCAGTCCTTGCTAGTAGGGCGGCCCCGGATAGGTATTTTGTCTTGCGGCGCCCGCAATGTCGCATTTCAAAACGCACTTCCTCTTTACTATCAAGTGAAGCATAAACGATGCGCGTCAGCCATACAACACCATCAAGAGTGCTTCAGTTACCGAGCATGTTACTAGGTTAAGGGAAATTCTAGTCCTGCGGCTGTTGCGATGCTCGACATTATTATAATATAGCAAAAATCGCTGAAAATATGCTTATTATCCTTGTTTAAATATTGTACGAGCCAAATAATAGCTAGTTTTTTAGATAAACTAATTAAATAGTTTGTATTTAAGATAATAGTGTTAATAGAATTGAATTTTAAATTGCAAACTCACCGTAAATTAAGTGGGATTGCGGTAAGCGCATAAGAATAATTAAATATGCAATGACGCGTCGCAGCATGTGCGATTGTAAAAGTTTCCACACACATGCTGCCGACAGACAGGCAGACAGATAGAAGAGCAAGAAGTGCAGAAACTTGTTTGCAAAAGATATTTGAGAGCGCAACGGCGCACTAATTAGCCCTAATGGGCTTTTAAGGAATCCGCTATTTCAATAGAGGTTTTGATTTCATTTCCACCGGAAGTCTTCTCCTTCTTTATACGAGTATGTTTAACACATTCCGTGGCCAACTTTGCGCAAGGTACCTAAATTAAATGATACATTACATAATACCTGGCAAATAGGCACATCTTCCACGCAAATAATGTTAATTTAGTAGCCGTAGAAGAAAGAAGTGTTTACGAATGTTACAAAAAAGGGGAAACAACACCTAGGCAAGTAATTACTAGCAGAAGGGCATCATACCAGAGGTATTGGAAGCGAATGCTAATGAATGTGAAGGCGTGAGGAGAGAGGGATTTAAGCCAAACGACGACATCAATGATGGCGCTCGCGAAAGTGGGTAAACTCGCACGACGCCCTTCCTTATGAAGTCAGCGAACGCGCAGCCGCCCTTCTTGCGCACACTGCCCGCGTTCAATATTTCATGGCACTGTGGCAAACTTAGCACGCCCTGGAAAGCAGAGCGCTTCTCAAACTCGCAGCGAATGCAACCCCGACCGACCGACATCCGGCATCCTTTGATGAATGCGCCCGCCGCCAAGAAAGACAATTTCAAGCGGAAAATAAAGTTTTTTGCCGTACTCCTCACTCGGGTTTTTTTTCGGAAAGTTTTCGAGTTGTGTTAATGGGTTCGGTGGTAGGATAAATCAATTAATTATTACTTACTTACTGTATTCAACTACCATACAGTAGAATTTTAATCCCATCTTTTTTTGCGAATGTAAAATGCATTCACAATATGAGGATATAAATCATTACAGTTATGACAAGCCAAAGGCGCCTAATACTCTATAATATATGGTACAACTATGAAATTATTTCTTGCACAAGTTTCGCCTGATTTAATTCAAGCGCGCTCGCGGGGGGTTGGGCGGTGGACCGCTGCAGCGTGATATGATGCATGACATCCTGTCCTATCTAATGGCCATGTGACCTATTTCATAAATATATATGTGCGACGGATAATATGCGTGAAAAAACGAGGCGCGCTGTGCTGTGCGCCAACTTTGTGCCCGGCGCCTCCGCCACCGTATGGAAAATGCCGTAATTAAATCTCGAACAACAAAACAAAAATGCGCCAAGCGCGTTTGCGCAATCCTATTACATTATGCACGCATGACTTATTCGGCTTAAAGCACAAACAGTGCTTTCAATAGTACCCCATATATAGTTGCGTCGAAAAGCACAATAACAGCGGCGCGCCCGCCGACTTTTGGTAATTCAAATTTAGATTTGTCGTTATATTTTACGGTCCTTTTCTCCCTCCGCGTCGGTCGCGTCGCTATCAAATTACATTTCACTGCAACACAGCCATTGTGCTAATATATATTTTCATAAATTAACACGCCGTGGCGGATAATTAGAAAAGTAATTAAGGCGTCTGCGTTGGAGTTTCAGTAATTTGAAAAGTGTAATGAAAGATATCATACAACGAGCAACGGGCGATTAAAAGCAATCGCGGCTAATAGTGTGCAAGTTCAAGTTGGTAAAACGTTTAATTCCACTACAACTAAACATATGCAATTAATTAACACGGTGTAATTATCAATTCGTAATTAAATACTTTTCATCAAAATCAAATTTATCTCACAACCACCTCAACGCGTGTAGCGGGGGAGAAAGAAATTATGATAGATGCAAATTCGGGGTGCGGCGCGCGAGAAAGTTAGGAAATTAAATTTCTTGCTCGATTCGAGCATGTCGCATTCCGACACTCGCATAATTTCTATTGCTGCACGCCAGCCAACCAACCAACCAACCAGCCAGCCAGCCAAGCAGGAGAGGGTGGTAATTCTTTATCTTTAACTTGCGTCGTTGCGTCTTATTTTTGCATGGGTACATGTACAAAACCCCCGAAAACGCTTCATGCCCGCAATCGTGTTTTTTGATGGTGGTAAGGTGCTGGTGGCACGAGTTTGCGCCGTTGCGTTGCCTGCCGCTGGTAAATTAGACTTCTTATCTAATCGGAAAACTTATGGCATTCAAAGTAACATTAACCACACATACAACACGAGCACGGCGAGCGGGGGCGAATGGAAAATCTCATGCGCAACAATACAACAAGAACACCCGCACCCGCACACTGCGCACCTGATGCGAACGAACCAGTCGGGGCGAAAAAGTGACAAACACAAAAGGCACCCGTGCTTTAAATGAAAGCGCGCTGTGTTTCACTCCCTCTCCTTCTCTTCTCTTCTCGCCTCGTGCCTTTAGGGAATGTCCTTATTAGATTGCATGTAATTTGAGTTTGCGTCGCTGCGTTAGATGAGAACCAATTTGCAAGTTCGCTCACTCTGTGTCATACGTGAAAAAAAATGGACATGAAATATTTTACTAATTGATTGAATTATAGCCTTGCATGTAGCACAACAACACATGAGATTGTTATCAACGATCAATAGCTCGAAAATAAAAGAATTATTAAAAATGAATGATTGCAATACAAACAGAGAAATGGAACGAACAACAGCCAAATGACAAAAATGTGTATCATACAATATTAATTATATTAATGTTGCCAGTATTCTACCATTTCGAGTGAATATGTGAATATTTTAATAATAAAAATTGAAGATACATATATGATACATACTCGTATTATGACACACATCAAAATGCCGAATTCGTTAAAAAATGCGCCTGGCTGAAACGAGTAGGAACAAATACTAACTAAAATACTTTCAACGGCGCATGGCATGGTAAATTCTAAGAACAAAGCATACCACGGCACCGAAGCACATTTCGCAAATTAAATTCCAGGCGCAATGTAGATTTTATTTATGCATGAAAAAAACCGGTGCCCCCGACTTTGTTCACTCTGTTTGATTGTTCAATAAAAATACGTATTATATGCAAAAATGCAGCGCGTTTGAATAACTACATTCAACCCTTAACATTTCGCAACTGTTAATCGAACAATTGATCATTTCAGCGCTTGATTGAAATACCCCGCGCGTGTTTTTCTGTGCGTGTTTGGCATATTTTGCATATATTGTTTAATATTGTGGCGCATTTAGTTGTTGGGGAATTGTCGGAAATGAATAATGTGTGCCGGAAACAAAAAAAAGTTACAACTCGAAATTGAATCCTATAGACTACTGCTGGCCATTCCAACACACGATGATTGATTTTATTTTGCGTTTGCCCCAGCAACACGGAGAAAAGGCAAAACGCAGAAAATAAAAATGCAACCACAAACGTTGCGCCCGATAAGTTTATCAGCGCAACAGACTTTTTGCGCTTAAACTTTCTACGCCGTATCTTCCACGAGCGCACAAAACTCCCTCGAAAATTTATTTTGTTTCGTGTAACGACATACGAGTACCCATGTGGGTATTTAGATATGGAATTTAGTGAAATTCTTCAACTTAGGAAATGTAATAATATTTGTAATTCGATTTATCAAAAAGTTATCCTTTCCGTAATAATTCACCATGTTTACCTTTTGCGTGGTGCCATATATAGTTTTTTGATTTCCTTGATTTGTTTTTGCTTTTAGGCATGGCGCCGTCATTCATTCTGCACCGCACATACCGCTGATGAGCGGACGCGCACGCCAGCATACACCCTGGGCATGCATGTATAAAAAATGAGGATAATAAAGGACACTTTTTCTCCGCGTCCGCGTCGGCAGCGTCGAGTGACAATAATTAATGAATACTTGAAGCAGCATCGAATGTGCGTGGCGCTCCATACGTGGAGCACTGAGAGGCGGAGGCTGAGGGCGGCAATGAAAAGGTTCGCACAAAGCACGTGTGCGTCGAGGTGAGATTAAAAAATATGCAAACCATGACGGAACAATACGTCGCGCACTGACTGACATAATGCCATATTTTCTTGCATCCGCAAGCGCAAAATCCAGGTCCCAACACACAATGGTGACGTACGCAAAAAATAATATCCGCATCCGAAAATAATCATCTTGTGCGAAATTGATATAAATTCGATATTTTTTGAATATTAAAAACAACCCCATTCTCTGTAACAAAATATTTACTGGAATGGTGGAATGTTAAATAAAATAATTCCCAATTACTCTTCTTCTGGAGCCCGGGCGGGCAACAAAGGCGGTGCGGATTGAATATGTAGGAAGGAAATCCGTCGCACATGAATACCCTCTATTCGTTCGCACTCGTTAATTGTTCATTGATTGTTTGCCGAGCGCTCGTGAGCGGTATTGTTTTGATCTTCAGCGGTGTTTGCACGATAAGCAAAATCGAATGCGCAATTAAAATCTTTTTGTGGCTGCAAAAATATTATTATTCCGATTCCAATTGCAAAAGGGTTGTTAAACATTGCCCCGCAGATTTCGCAAATCACGTTAGGTATATTCGCAACGACGCCGACGCAACGGAGGACGACAACCGACGTTGTGAAAAATGTTGCACGCCATTTTCTATGCGCTACCGTTCATAAATCAATGTGATTTATTTTGCGTTCTTGTGCGATACCACCGCGCCCTGGCTGGCTGGCGCACTCGCGCGTATGAATCAATCGAAATTAGTTATTATATCGTTTAATTTCATTTATCAAATCATGCTTCATTTCCCCTTAAATCGCTTACGCAATGTTATACATATAAATAAATAGATAAATCAATTTGAGTATGTATTGGAAAATTGCGAAATATTTAAGAATTGAATTTAGAAAATTACTTCTCTTTATAATGTAGATGGAGCAAAACACGCTGAACGTACAAGCATTGAAAAAATCGAAGCATTTGTCAATATTTGTATTTTATTTATATTCACTCGGGCAGACATCTGCTTCAAGATTGAAAAGCACATCTCTCAGCAGTCGCTAAAACCGACCCTGATGCGAATTGTGCGCATGCCAACCGAATCGCTGAAACTTTTTCCTCCGCATGCGAAGCCGACAGTTTACATTTGGGGCATCCACTCGAAGTGGTCCGCGCCGTGATGTGGTTGCAGTTTAGTGTCGATTTGACCTAAATCTGGCAGCGCTTTTGTAGCCGTTATTCGGGTACATGCAAAACCCTAAATTTCAATAGCCATAAAATTAAAATTATTCCTTCATAATCTCTTGAAAATATCTTTAAATTAGTAGTAAAATAAATTAGAACTCAGTTTGTCAATTTAGTTATTAATAAATTGTTAAATTGCAAATAGATGTCGCTCCACTGTAGTTTTAACATTAAATTACAAGTTTTAACCTGATTGAAATAAAGCAAAATTTTACTATTTTAATGCTAATGGCACAAACGGTATGTAGGTATTCAGCGGGTAGAAGAAGTTATCCGTAACTGCAACTACATGAACTCGCCGCGAGTTTAAATAGGAAATAAAAGTTTGGCGACGTTGCGTTCGCGGAACGAGAAAACTTCCTTCGTGCGCAATTTTATTTTTTGACCAAAAACAAAAATTGTAAATCCAACAACTGCGGAACATATTGTAGTTATGTCGAGTCGAATACAAATTTCCAATTCGCATAAATTTCCAAACCGCCCGAATCGATATGCCACTAGGAATGTGGAATTTTTCATTTGCAAACGAGGCCGACTTTCCGGCCGTTTCAAGATTTGCGCCGTCGAGAGACACGGAAAACAAATTAAAATAATGAAGAGCAGTTTGAGACTCTTATGCAGATCTCGCCGCTGCGCTGCAAGATGATGAAGAAAAGCACGGGCTAGGATTAACGCTTAATGAATGCCATAAATAAACACTGTTTTTGTTTTCGCATAGCATTATTACGCGAGTATTCCGGTTAACCATGCACTTCTCCTGCATGCCACACACACATACACATTAATATATTATTTTGTGCTCGGCAAAAACAACAAACGGTATTCAGTAATCTTAATCGGCAGTCGGAGGAACTAACTTTGTTGAGGCGGGCGGGCGTTATTAAATTCCATCCGCGGCGAAGAGAGTAATCCGGTAAACTTATTCGTATCGGCGTGCCGCTGCGAAAAACCCCTCTTCTTCTTCGCCCTACTTCATTTTCACTATTGTAAGAGTGTTTGGATGTTCGTATTTTGCGAAAGAAGATGGCATTGTTCTGGCGTATAACTTCCAAAGTGCTCGACGCCCGACCAGATGTGCAAACCGCGTCGCCCGCTAAAAGTTCGAACTTAATTCGTTTTCGATATTGTTATAGATTCTATATTGGATGTCGGATGCACAGATTGTCAAATAAGATGCCTCTACTAAAGGAAGAAATTTTGCAATGGACGTTGTATTATTAGCGGCAAATCCGGCCATCCGGGTGTTATTTGTAATAGCAAAATTGATTCGAGTAGATTAACAACAAGTGGATTTTGCAGCTGTACGAGTACAACACAACATGCAGGATGAGAATGTTAATTTTCTGCATGCTACCGAAGACAAGTATGCTCCATACATGCATGCTACCTGTTAATATTATCAGTGATTATACTCTGGTAGCTAGTACTAGAGGAAATACAGCGCAACGGCGCTGCATTTTACATGTCGGCGAATGGCGTAACGATCCCGTGCGCCGAACAACCTTCTCGAGTACGCAAGTGCACAATTGTTATAGAGAGAGAATTCAAGGCAATAATCACACTGTTGCAAACGTCGTAATCTCCACATTAAAATCATCATTACGACGAAATATGTAAAATATTCACCATATATTATTCCATCTATTCTACATCGCTTTTTTGATTTCCCGCCTGAGAAAGATTGCAAATGAGTTCGCATTCAATTTGCTTCCTGCTGACAGGGATGGAAAGACAAGAGGTGGAGCAATTTATTTCGCGTTTGGAAAATAACAGAAAGAGACCAGTAAGCTCTTTGTGCACCTCCATCATACAATTTGATATCAAATTTATGGTCTTTGTTCTTTTTTATACATATAAATGGAGGAATTTTCCGCCAACGAAGAGAAGAAGGCAAAAAGGTTTTGAGACAATTCATTATCTTGTCCTGGCTTTGTTTTCGCCATGAAAATATTGTTCGTTTCCCTGAATAAATTGCGCTCACCACTTCATCAGAGTATTTGCATTCAAACCAAATGCAGCAAGTGGTTGGTACGTATTGGCATTTTCCTTACCCTATATATGCGTTCAATATAGTAATCCGATTATCGAGATGAAGAGTAAAAGAAGGCAATAAATACGAGTATATAGTAGCTATGTGCGTGCACGCGAGAGCGTAGGTAATGCGATGGGCATTAGGAAAATTGCTGGCGTCTTGAGTCTTGACATCACCCCTAAAACCTTCATATAAAAAACAGCAACATAAAAAGTAATATTACCTTCAAATTTAGTCAAAATATTTAAATACGCCATCATGTTATATATTAATAGGTAGTATGCAAGTGGAAGGCAGGCAAGCGATCAATAAATTCTGCTTAGTCCTCGAGGCGATGTGGTATCTAATCTTCCGCCGCGCTATGGAGTGGTGTTGAGGGATCTGTCCGATAACCGATAACGATTACGATTATCCGAAGCAATGGCGACACATTTCCAACTAAATTATCGCTGATAAGATTGCGGGCTTTTTTTTCTTCACTTGCACGAAATGTCAACCCAATCGATAGGCCCCCGCCGGCGCAAAACTTCAATGACCTCTACAACTACCTGCACCTTATTAGATTAATTAAGCGCCGAGTGCTACAGCAAAGTCAAATTAAAGCTTGATTGCCCACGTACCACACTAAAAACAAATACCAGGTCCAAACTCAATAGAGTAATATACGTGGTGGGTCTGTATAAGTCATATAAGAGCGTTTACGATGAATCATTTACGATCAATCAACCAAAAAAAATGCCGTATCATAATTACTAATTACATCGTAATTTCATTATTTCATTACGACGCCGATCGGTGTCAACACGATCCCAATTATTGCATGTGGCAGCAAATTGGTGTTCGAGAAAAATGGACGGGTCAAAAATTTCCAGCAATATAAATGCGAAAAACTTTGTGAGCAACTTATATCGCTGGACCCTTGCATGAACCCGAATGCCACCCGCGCCGGCTGCACGAATTTGTTGCGGGCGCAATTTCGTTATCGATATTCGCGCTTCGATGCGTCTCATATGAAATATGAGAGGCTGCCGCCCGAGGTCATCAGTTTTATCTCGGCCGCAAAGACGCCGAAACGCATTTTTCACCTTTTGCGCTCGCGCATGTGCGCAATTTCAAATCAATTACCCACCCGCTGAAAATGTGACTTTCTCACACACACACATTGCATAAGTTAATACCCGCTGCGCATAAAGGTAATTGAATTAGATCAATTCCATCTAAGCAAATCCAGTGACGAGTATATCGTTTTAGACAAATTGCGCGCCGGCGCGCAAATCAAATCACTCATATCGTACGCACGTGAATGAATTGATGTCGAGCGAACGAACCAACGAACGAACGAACGTGTCGCGCGCACAGCAGAAGCGACAGAGCGAAGTTTGAAATAATATGCA
Source organism: Myllaena sp. GC000078 (assembly GCA_030264135.1). Taxonomy (NCBI): domain Eukaryota; kingdom Metazoa; phylum Arthropoda; class Insecta; order Coleoptera; family Staphylinidae; genus Myllaena; species Myllaena sp. GC000078. The sequence continues at coordinate 14,171 of JARJDR010015063.1, read as the reverse complement.
AATTGTCGTTTTTCTACCCGTCTTCCACCGTCGACTGCTTCGGCAGTATATCATTCAGGATGTGACGCACCCCATACACATTCTTCACGTGTAAGAGGAAAAAAAAACCAAAGACCTATAGACTTATTTAGACCGTGCGGTTTTTGTAAATATTTTATGGCATTACTAAAATCATTTCAATGTAATGCGTAATCAGTATAATCAGTAACATGACAGCGGCTGCTAGTAAATGTGTTCATTTAACGCGGTGTGTATGCTTCTATTTCGGCGACGATCATTACGGGAATGAAGCGGGCCACCGGGTCAATCGAATATGAATCAGACTGTGATGGCATTCAGGAGAGACGTGCGCGTGCTGCGCCTTACACGAGTGACTTGTTCAAATCATATTCAATAGTATAATATATTACAACTAATATTTGTACGTCTACGTATAATAATACTGTGCGAATATTTTTCAAACCCCCTCAGGCATCACACGCACACAAACACGCTATTACGTAACCCCGCAAGGACGAAAAACAAGCACAAAACGTGTTTGTGTTTGCGTGCGTCTGCGCGCGGCTTGTGTAAAATGTGCCATCGGGGGTGGTCGACGTGCATAATTACACGTATATACCTACGAGCGCATTTGAATAGTGTTTACACTCCTGACTTGAAGAAAGCGGTCCTTTTTCACGCGGTTCCCAGCGGTGCGGTTTTAAGGACGACAACAAAAAAAGAAACCCACATAGCCGTTGTCGATTGCGACAAACGGCAAATATTGACGCGCAAAATTCACAAGTTTCCCACAAGCAAAAGGGGTTAATAATACGCCGAGCGGCATTTTAACTGGGCGCGACGTGCAGCATCTAAACTAGCCCATCTCCGACATCGATTTTCATACATAAATCCGCAGAAATAACCGGAATTCCTCCACGTTCCTCCACGCTATGTACACATCGTACACTTTACACACACTACCGTCTCTAAATTAGCCGCATGCATTCGCGCTGCGACAAAACGGGCTGGATGGGGGGAAAAACGAACGCATACTAAACGGTAAGGTTAAGCGGAAAACACAGCAAGTTAACAAATGCGTGTGTGGTGGCGGTGTAGTTAATTTTTTTGTTGGTGGTCAGAGAGGAGACAGCAAGAGATAGAGATTTTCTAGTAGTACGCTGGACTTGGGCTTACCTGCTGCTGTGGGGCTGCGAGCGAGCGAACGCAATTTGCGTGTGTGGTTGGGGAGTAGGCGCAAATGGCAATCAATTCGGCAAACAACAACCAAACTCTCTTTGCGGTACGGTACGAGCGAAAAGTATTTTACTTGTGCGATATGCGCCACCCTGAGAGACGCACGGCGGCCAACTTAGCGGTGGTGGAAACCGTGTGCGAGAGGGTGCCCCCCCGCTCCTGGTCGGGTGTGTGTGTCGTGTGTATACCCCGCCGAAAACGTGCCGACGGTGGACGACGAGGACGACGACGACGGCGGCGGCGGCGGCAGCGGCGGCGAGGACGAAACGGGCGGTCGATTGCGCAGCAGCACACTTGGGGCGCCGACCGAACGAACGCGCGCCGGCCAGATATAAATATCGGGCGTCTCCGTGCGTTGCGCCGCCAATTCGCGTGGCTGGCTGGTGGCTCCGCTGGCGGCTCCTGCGCAGCTGTGCCAGCTGGCAGGCAGGCTTTTCCGTCGAGGACGTGAGCTTGGTGCCGACCTCTGGCATGCGTCGCGCGCAACTCTATATTGATTTTCCCGCCCTTATTTTTATCCATCCCCTCCTCCTCCTCCTTTTCCACATCCCACCACCTCACCCCGGCGGCAGCGGCTTTCTCGGTCTAGTAAATGAGCCATAAATTATTATGCCCACGCGCCTTTCCTCCTCATCCTTTGCCTTCTTCCCACCCCCACCCAGAACCGCTGTAAAATTGATTTCGCCTCCAAAAATTTCATTTTGTCATCTACGCAGCCGTTTCAGGTTCAATTTGTTGTTGTTTCGATTTGAATTTATTTTATTTGTAAATCTAATGTTTTTTTCCTAAATAAATGGAATGATGTGTGTGTGTGGTATAAATCAGAACTTCAAGCGGTGAATATTTTAGGCACACGGCTAGTTTATCCCTTTTATAACGTATTCGCAACGCATCGCATTGTATCCTTCCGCCGCCTTCGCACCTATAACTCTCAGAGTTCAAAGTTGACGCGTAAAGTTCCGTGCGCTTCTCCCGTGCGCCGAACCACACACAGAGCTTTTGGCGTGTATTTTTCTTCGGCGCGTTATTTGATTAGAACAACGCCTGCTACATTCGCTGTGCTCGGGAAACATATCACGTATGTAACGGCTGTCGCTTTCAATGTACGTACTGGAGGCGGCCATAGATTATGTGAATCGCACATAGAATGGAGTGTGCAGAGGTAAAAGAAGAAAAAGAAAAAACGCGCAACGCGCAATGCGCAACGCAGCCATTCAAAGGAAACGGTGAATTGTCCGGATAGCTATCGGCAATTAGATTTCTCAATTTCGTTATCCTAGGTAGTAGCTTTCCCATGCCTATTCCTTCCATACTTACTCAATTCGAGTAAATAGCTATTATCATTTTTAGTATCATTTTATGGAAGGAGCACCTTTTTCGTTCTTTGATGGATGATGATTACGTCAAGTTCACTAATGAACATTCCCATCTGCAAAGTGATATCATTCGCTGATATAATTACGTATTAGTAATGTAATAATTAATATTGTTTATTCGTAATCATAGAGCAATAAATGCAATTAGCATTGAAAGTGATTGCAAATTGCCATGGCGCCGAAGGAATGGTGTATAGCTAGGCAAACGTGCTTGTTGCTGATGCAGCTTTAGTTTATTTTATTGAGACGCATAAAGCACGGATCTGGCGCGCATCTAAAAATTCATCGTTCTTGACATTTATCTAACGCGCGCAATGGCCAGCGCCAGCGCCGCAATTGAATCGTGACTGCGAGCGGTAACATGTTATTATATTAATAATTTATTTATTTAAGTGCGAAACCCATAAATTGCGCATATTGTGCCGCGCACGTTTTCCTCGGCCCGCCCGCGAGATGTAGTATCACAATTGTGCAAATTGCCATTGCCATCCAATTCGATTTTGCAATATTGAAATAAATTTCACTTTTATTCTAATTGTTATTAATCACCGGCATTAATATCACGTATCAGATTGGTATGATCATAACAGCAAATTCAAAAATACATTCTCCAATTCGAAATTTCGCAATTGGAAAAAGGAAAAGGACTGAAAGTGTGAAATAAATGTCTGCACGACGATGCATATAATTACTAATTGTTTAATCTTCCCGCCCGCCTGGCTTTGGTCTCTTTCTCTCAATTAATCCAGCAATTAAAATGCCCGGGGAAATCATCATCCTCGCCATCCATTTTAAAAACGCATTAGGGTGTTTCTTTGCTCTTTGCGGACAAAAGATATAATTCACAATAGATTAAATTATTATAATGGCGAAGCGTGTAATGTGTGATGAATGAAGACAGCGCCACAACGCGCGCCACCCCGGAGAAAACGAACCCCTTTTTACACAGGATACCTAATTACCAACTGCATGAATAGAATGTACTAAAGGTAATTTATTTGACCAATGAATTAATTAATATGAGATAATTTGATCAATATTTTATGCAGCAGTAAATAAAACACAAAAAAAACCACGCTAATCTCACCTACTTATTAAGGTCAGCAACAATCGCATCTGCTGCGTAACGAACGCACACGCGTCATATTGAATGTGGCGATAGAAAAAAATCCATTTTAAAGAACGCTCAAATGAGACTGCACAAGTACACGTATAGTATTGATGATGGTCTCGGCCGGCCAGCCGGCGCAAATGTGCAGCACATTCCACTCGTCACTTAGCCAACCAACCAACCAACCAGCCAGCCAGCCATTAGATGCGCTTAAACTTTAGTTATAAAAAAGATTACCTACGAATGCCACGTCTCTGCATCGCGCTAATGTATTATTAGCGATATGAAAATTGAAATTGTAACTATAATTAGTATCGACAATTGCGGCACCGATGATAATGATCGATAATCTTACCGTTCACTCATCTTTGCAACTGCATTTCTACTACTACATACTACAATTGCACGAATAAAAGATTGAATGAAATGGAATAGATAAAATTATCAATTATTTCCAATCGATTTGAATTGCGCTGTGCCGGTGAATAAATCGTATTTATTTTATGGCAGTTAATTAAGCAAATCAAGCAGAAATAATAGACAAATAGAATGGATAAACACAGATGAGGAGAAGAAGCAACTTTATGTTGGTTGGCAATGCGAATTATTATCTCAATTAAAAGTCGGCGTGACGAACGTGATTTCGCAACAATGACGCTAGTTATTTTGTATACGAAACAGGTTCACCTACTTAACGATACGATATCGTATGCTATACAATACGTGAGTGAGAGTTGCTAAAAACGCACCGCTCTGCACTTCATCTTCATCTCCGTCTTCATCTTCAAATTCGGTGTGTTAGCACACATCCACCCTCCATGTATTCATTGTCATAACATTTATCCAGCTCTGCACTGATAACTTTACTCAAATTCCTGCTAATTTTTAAGAAACAGCTTTCGTAAACAAAACTATTAAGTAGAATAATTTTATTCAATGCGAGTGGATGTGATATAAATTAGTGGGATAGACTTTAATGGCATGGAATTCATTAGCAAAGTTTCGGCAAACAGGTAGCCGAAAAGCCGGATAGCTTCGATGCTTCTGCGTTCCAACTGAATTCATTGGCGCACACGTGAGTGATTTAATTACCGCGCCGGCATTACGTTATATACTTGTAAGTAGGTAGGTATATATTTTGATATTTGTTGCAATCTGTGAAATGTGCTGTTAATCTTTTAAATTAGGTAATTACAGAACTCGAATCACTCGCGCCGCGCCGGCAAGCGGCACGTTTAGCATTTGTAATTTTCAACACTGGTACACTGGCATGATGAAGATGATTGATCCGAATCGGAATAATGAATAACGGTGGATTACATCACTGTAATTTTTCCAAAACGCGCCAGCTCTCTATCCACTTTATTATAGGCTAATTCTATAGTTGTATATTATTAAATATAATTGAATTCTCGTTAATTAATCGATAAGTTTACGGTGACCTCTGTGCGTTGGACGTCCGGAAGAGACACACTCATTTATGCTCCCTAATGAATTGACCCGAAAGGTTAAGGATAATCAGGATACCATCAATCCTCCCTTGTTTGCTAACTGCCATCGAATCAGCAGGGTGTTGCGATTCGAGATGAAGAAGAAACAAGAAACAAACAAAAAGGTCACAGATGTTCGATGTTCGATTCCTTGTAGGTGATTGGTATTGCAACTGTTATCGCGACACAACCTCGGTGAAAGAACGCTGGCGCTGCAACGGTCGCCTTCGCCATCACCATCACCATCGGCTCTCCTCTCCCGGCTGAAGAAGAGAAGGGAGGCCGCGACCATCGAGAGTCCACCGCACAAGAGTCCGACAAACGCGTTAACAACATTACCGCGATCGTCGAGCAACAAGTCAGCCGGATTGTGCGCTTCATAATAATTCCAATCCGTTGCGATTCGGCGCGCAGTCGTTTTATTGCGTGTGAGGCCGTGTGTGCTGCTGCATTGCTTGCTTGCTTGCTTGCTCTTTGGTTGTTTGAAAAGTTTTCGGCGGTTTAAGTGACGCACGAACGAACCAACGAACAAACGAACGGTGACAGGCGTGCAGGATGGCACCGCGACCCATCATCCTCGCGACGGTGGTCGTTTGCATCTTGGGTAAGTGTAATCAGCGCCATGGTGAAAGTGAAACTTATTGCAACTTGTCACATGTCATATGCAATCCGAGCGACCTGCGCACAAGCAGTGCGCTAAACTATTTCACCTTGCTGAAGAGAAGAAATCATAGGAATACCAAACACTCCTCTCCGTGGAATACGTGCGCTTGTGTGTGTTTAGTGTGTGTCGTAAGTCGGCCTGCATATGCGGTCTCCGGGGTAGGTCGACGGTGTAATTGTCCATGCCATTTATAAGCGCACGCATTTAATTCGCTACTGGTGCAGCAATTAATGCTAATTGCGTTTCATCGGAATGAATGCAGAATTCATTACGGCCGCGCCGCGCCGCTGTCCGTCCGTCTCACTCGCTCAACCATACGCCACATAATTCGCATAATTGCCCCAGATTTTGATATGCGTAATATTTGATAACACGCAAAGCGAGCAGGCAAAAAAATAACTACAAACGCGCAACTATGGTAGAATTAAAACGACTCCGTAATACAATATAATTTTCCCATTATTGTCTTATCGCTTTTCGTAATTTTTCCACGACGCAAGAGAAAAACTCAGACGGATAAGTGGATGCTGGACAAAATTATGAGCGAGTAATCGAGGAGAAAATGCGGTGGCGCCTGTCATTTACAAACCAGAGCGCGAAGTTCTTTCGCGTGCGTCCGTCGTCGTCGTCGCAGCAGATTTCAAGTGGCAGTTCGCATTATAGTTTTTAATTGGGTTGCCCGTTCAAGTTTCAAGCATTACCGATTGGATGACATCCGAAAGCATTTCAAACGCAGTCTGATCCTACACACACACACACAAACGTCTGCCATCGATCGATATCCAATTTAGTTTGTAATTTTATTGTCTGCATTAGTACAACAATGCAAAGCCTGCACCTCATTCATTTCATATGCATCAACACAAATAATACAAGAGAGCAATCAGCAATTTGACGAAGTATACGATCTATAATTTGCATTTACAATGCTATTCAAAAGAGATTAATTTTCTTGCTTTTTCATTGTCTTGAAACAAGCATATAAAAGAATTCATCATCAAAAGTCGATCATTACCGTTCATTAGTACGAATCTATATTGTTTGATCCAGACTTAATATGCTTAGGAAGAAGAAAACAAGAAAGTTCGATGCTGTTTCCTCTACGACAATAAATCGCAACGTGTACTACGCAAATAGAAAGTAAAAGTAGACGAGTATGTGTCGCTTTGCACATTTGTTGCACTTGGTCGGATTCGCCTTGTCGACTAACTCAAATGGATGGAAAACAATAAACGTCTTCGTACGAACAAACAAGGTTACCAATGTATGAATGGCAACATCCGCCAGAGAATATGAAAAACCTATTAAACAAACCGAACGGAAAGTGGCCGATGCCGATGCATTCGCAGAGGCCGATGAGCGCAAATTGCCATTTACGTTGCCGACATTGTTTTCGCATTGCTCCATCCATCGTGCTACACATGTTAATGAGGAACGTAATTTCATTCATTAAATAATAATAGCTTTATAAAATTGTGCGCTCCTCTTAATCACGTGCAAATATAACAATATTAACGATAATTATTAGCACGTATATGAAAGGATTTCGATCGCAAACAGGTTGAAAGTTAAAATTGGCGATTGGCGCGAAATTTTCACCGCGGATTGATATTTAGAAATCATCGGAGAGAAAAAAATTTACGTGCATAAATAGTGGAACTGGATTGATAGCCGGTTTCTTTTTCGGTCCGAATCAAAAATCCGCGCCGCCGGATTAGAGATAGCACATACAGTGATGCAGTCAGTATGTGTACGTGTGGATCAGGGCTGCGCGGAGAGAAAGACAAAATAGAAAGTACGCCTGCTCGCCGTTTGGCCGGCTGGGTATTACGAAACGTCTTAGCATTAACATTGGCGATCAACGATCGGCAAACACAACACCGGATGATACTATCTAATTACCGCCGGCGTAAACGCTATTGACTACTACTATTGTGATTGGGTATTTATCCGTATCGATTCCGTTTCGATTTTTTCGTAACTTCCTCGCCGTGTATGAAAGTGGCGAGGCCGAAAATATCTCGCCATGGAATGCGCATTTTCATCTTCTTAATTGCACCGCCGCGCGCGCCGCCGGTAAAAACCGATTTCGGTGGCGATAATTGTTCGGCAATCAATCGTCGAAAGCAAAACGTACGATAGCAAATTGCAGGCAACCTAGTTTAATACCAATGAAGAATGCACGGATCTTAATAATGATCCTATTCAATCGGCTTATTGTTCGTTTGCACTTTTAATTCAATTTTGCTCCGGCATGCATAAATTGAAAATTGCTGCCTGTATAAATTATCGAGAACGGTTTCGCTCCAAAACATTCCGGCGCGCTGCTGATGGCGAAGGTTGAATTGGAGGCCGGCGCCAACGCTAACGGGACTTCTTTTCACCAAATGCATTTCGCGAGCAGTAATTAAATCAAACCGAATGCATTTCATCGGTGCGTGCAAGCCGTCTAGACATCTAACGTCCAGCGCATTGCATGCAAAAAAACACTGATGCAAATTGCCATATTGTTTATATGGAATAATAAAATGATGCTACCGCGTGCGCGCGCGTTAAACTAATTGTAAGCTCTAGTTAATTCATGCCCGCGTCGATTGGCCGCCGATTATCGTCTCTCTCGCGGTACTAACCCAGATCGCCGTTATTGCATTTCGACGGCGAGCGGCGTAGCGTGTGCGCGCGCTCGGCCGCTTCGCTCGCTACTTCCTTCGTGCTGCCCGCGTATTTATTCAACAAAATGCCTATAATATTCATTCGTTCGATTAATTTTGACACGTTCTAATTTATATGCGGAATTTATCCAATTTCCCACACGTCCGATGTAGGCAACGAGATCGTGTTTTCACGGCATTGATTTGCTTCGATGGCGCTCCTTCTTCCTTTCGCGCGGATGCGCATTCCACGCGGAAAGTGTTGACCGGTGTTGACATTGATTTCAAATATATAACTTATTTACATAGCTAAAAATGTATCTTTGGCCGATAAATTCGACAACTCCAATTCAACCGTTGCGCCTGATATTAAAAATACATTAGCACCGTAATGAGTTACATAAATTACCAGCGGAAAAAACTGCACCAGATATCAGACGTGAGTGCATTGCATACATGTTGGTACTTTCTAAAAGTCATCTCACCTTCTGCAACAGAAGAAAAAAAAACCATTAAATTACAGGTTACATTAAAAAATTGGCATTTATAAAATTATTCTTTGAATCCCTAACGAAGTTTCCCATGCGTTATCAGTATTTAATTTTCTTTCAACGTGATTTATTGCAAGAAAAAGGGGGCGTAAATGTGCGTAAAGCACATCATCATCATTTTGCATACAAAATGCATCGCAATTACCATAAATTTACAGTTAAAAGTGAATAAATTGGTTGATTAGAACGAGAGATGATTAATTAAACAAAAAACTTTCACACGTTTCACCATATTATTAACGCATTAATGATATGCATCGACACTCATTACTTAATTGTATAATTGTTTAGTAATTGGCACTCTAGGTTCTAAGTAAGTAGGCAAGCTATTATTGTTTGCGTTTTACGGTCATTGTCACACATTGCATTTGGCATCCTTTCTTTTGCAGGATTCGGCACGGCGAGTGGCGCTCCGTACCTGGGCAAATTTTTGGGCAAACTCACCGAACTCCACCACGGCGTCTCCGGCGAAGTTTACGCGGTCGACGCGCGCACGCTGCACATAAAGGACTTCACCTACGACGGCCAGGGACCAGGTACAAAATGCATACAACACATCTACCCAAACTTCCGGCAAAGCTCAACTGAAACTTTCGCGCTGCCAATAATAATAACCCTAGCATCTTGCAATGGACCAAAGTTTATATGCTTTGCATTCGTTCCCGTAATTACGACACACTATCCAAGACCTGGTGCATAGTCTTTAACAAGTTTTCAATTTCAAAGGATTTCTTGCACTCCCGTTGCATTGATAAATATCATATATTAGAAGCAATCGCGAACATCTTCATTACACGCTTGGCGAGAGATATAAATGGGAAGGGAGGAATGGAGGATGATTGCGAGAGACTAATTGTGCATTTTGCAGCCGCGTATTTCTTCGCCGGAAATTCGCGCGCGCCTGGTAACACGGGCTTCCGCATTCGCGACGAAAACGGCAGCCCCGACGTGCTGCGGCGTTATCGCAAGGAGGGCGTCACCATCACGCTGCCGGAGGGCAAGTCGCTCAACAACATCAAGTGGTTCTCTGTGTGGTGCGAGGAATTTGAGGTAAGTTTCACAAGAACCAACAACATGCATGCATCTAAGCCTATATGTTTATTTATAAACTCGCTCGGAGGAGGCGCAGGCACAGGTGTTGATCGATTTCTTTTAATGAAAATAAGCACTCCAACTTTTGTCATGATTACAAACTTTGCGAAAGACATCCGATAGCAAACAAGTGGAAGTAATAGAACGAATTATGTCACATCACCTGCATACACCTGTAATAACGAGTAGTAATCATTGGTATTCAATCAACAAATGCAAATAACAACTTTGATTATTATTATTATTATTTGTTTGCGGCTGGGTGAAAGCCGCTCGTAAAAAAAAACGTCGCATCATAAATCGGAGCATAAACTGTGTGAATTATATACACTCACGCGGTCTTTTATGTGCCGAAATGGAGCTGAGAGTGCCCGGCTATATTACAAATAATAGGGGCTGATTCTAATTTAGTGAAGGAACTGATCCCGAATTGGATGCTGTATGAGAAATTGTATGTGTGTGCCTATTTTCTATTACTGCCGGGGATGCGGTGTTAATGCTCCACGATGGTAACGACAAGAACACTTGGGGGTGGAAACGAGGGTGTTAAGAAATGACCGCAGGCACGTGCGCAGTCCGTTAGGGGGGCGCGCACGAATCTATTTCGACAGCGCGCAAGAAATCATTATCACGTTTTCCACCTTCTCCCTATTCGCTTGTATGATGATTTTGCAGGAATTAGTGCCAAACTCAGCCATTTGAAACTGATCTATGTTATATGGAAATTAAACAGGTGAATTTCGGTGATGTAAAAATACCGAAAAACTTCGATTATCCGCGCCCGCAGAAAATCGACGGGCTGCAAGGCGTGCACAGTGTCGCCTCCGAGAACATCGTCATCGTCGACGCGCAAACGCTGCTCGTGCCGAGCCTCTCCTACGACGGTGAAGCGCCAGGTAAACCGAATTAAAACAGCCGAAAACAAACACATTTCGGGGATGCTGCCTCCGCCCCCAGTCTATATTGATTTTGTCGACTTCAAAGCATTCTCTTCGTTCGCACTTCACTAAAACTATGTAAACGTCTGCCGGCGGTTGCAAAGCAAGGCCTGTGTGCTCTCGCCCAAATCCCTCAACCAAGTGAAATCCGAAACGATTTCCCCCCTTTGCGAGCGCACACGTTCGTTTTCCCGCATCGCATCCAGGCGATTACATGCGTATTTCCGAGCAGCACGCTTTCAATTTCCTTTTATGCGCTGGGCGCGTCTTTAGCGTCAACAGCAGCCACAGCCGCCGCCGCAGGAATTATGAATGTCTCTTCTAATAGTTTTTCTTATGTGTGAGGGCAGATGCGAAATTCTGGGTAGGTCGCGGCGCAAAACCCACACCGCAGGGCATTCGCGTGCCGGACGAAAACGGCAAGGAGATTCCGCTGCGGCGCTACGATCGCAAAACGGTCGTGCTCACCCTGCCCGGCGAGCTCACCGTCTTCGACATCGGACACTTCGGCATCTGGTGCGAGGCGTTCACCGTCGACTTTGGGCACGTGCAAATTCCGCAGGCGCTCAACGTGCCGCCGTCGCTCAAGATGCTCGGCGTTAGTCCGCAGGTATGAATATGCACACAGCAACACACACGCATCAATCGCATGACATAAGCGCATCTACTTGAATGAATTTGAGCAGTCTTCGAAAACATAGATGCTATTACTTGGCGGTAATTCCAACGCGTAGAAGGATAGAGTAGGGTGTGCCCCATAATTGACAGCAATGCGATCGGAAGCGAAATGAGTAAAATGGCGGTTTTGGAATGTGACCACCACCCCCAAACCAACCCACCCACCAAACACACCCCCCCGACTAGTAGTACTAAGTCGAGTTCTTCTTCTCTGTTGTGTTGCAGAAGCGACCTCGCGATTACCAAAGCGATGCGTCGTCGACGCGGCACACGCAGCACAACACACAAGGCCATGCACTACTAGTCGGGGGTGGTGGTGGGCGCGCAGTCGAACCGACCACTTATCGGCCGGTGGCGAGCGCCTTCATTGCGCAGCGGCGCGCCGATCAGCTGCATTTCAATCCGAATGTGGTGCCGCCGGCGCCGGTGTCGAACAGCCGCCATGAGCTCGTCAATCGCGACATCTACGCACGCAGTAGTCAGAATGCACTTTTCACGCACCAACAGCAGCCGCACTTTGCTCAACACCACCAACAATACCAACAGCAACAACAACAACAACAACAACAATATGCAAACTATCCGAATGTGTACGCGGAATTCGGCAATCATCATTACAGCGCGCAACCGCGACAAGCGGTGCCGTACACGCCGTTCAATCAGATTGCGCAACGCCGCGGCGGCGACAACAACGGCGTTGCGCAAGCGACGCTCTTCCACGACCAGCGACAATTCGCTTAAATCCGCACATATGCAAATTAGCTTTCGCCTAATTTATTTATGATTTTCAAAAACCATTCACAACACAACAACAAAAAACAGAGAGCAAGAACGATGCTCTTATCTAAATCGGTTATCACAGATTTTTCAATCGGTGGGCAAACGAACAGTATTAGAATAAATCTTTCATATTTTCACCTATAACAAAATATTTGAATTTTGGAATTGTCTGCGATGATTTAAATTGTAAATTTTGTATATTTGTAAATATTTATTATATATACGCAAATATCCTTCCTAGACAAGAAACGGCCAGTGTACTACAGTACGATTGCTGATTTGGATGCATTTCAACCGATTCGTATTTATATTTTTTAATATAAGAATAAAAAGGTTTGCAATTGCACGTCTTATCTTATCCTGTTGCACAACAACCAGCAAGAAGTAAACTCTGCCAAGAAGTATGATAGTTTACCCAAAAGTTCATCAAACACACGCAGAGTGTAAACGTTAACAGCATTATTATTATTATATTTCGTCGCGCACCGAGTTTACGAGCGACGTTCGCGTCCTCTTGACGGGATGAAAGTTATAATTAATGCTTCTGCCATCGACAATATAGTCGCGAAATTAACTCGATATTAATTAGCACTTTATTATCATCATTTTAATCAATTTGCAGCTTGTTTGCGTGGCGTCGTGCGCGCCGCACCGTAATAGGCATTGTTGCGTAATCACCCGCGCATTTACACACGCGGAAGAGGCGTAATGTGACCTAGTGAAGATGTTACATCGCCAGCATGCAAGCCGGCATATTGACTGTTTGCCAAAAATTTATATACATACGAACGCTTACGCAATCACCGTTGCTTATGAATACATAATCGCATGAAATATGGTGTGAAATATGATTGTGTGTTTGCAGTCGAAGCTCAACTGCGAGGTGCTGCACGACGATCTCGCCTTCGAGGTGCGCTGGGCTGTCGCCGGCGATAGCGTCGTCTTGCAGCTGGTTGCCAAATTAGGTGAGTGTTCTCTGCGCGCCGACCGATTGTCATCATTAGGCGTGCAATTTGTGCGCACGATTGATGAATAATGACATATATGTATATGCGCTTGGCGCTGCCGCTGACTCGATACGAAAACGAAAGTAAAAACGTTCAACCGCCAACTTTCTCCAACTTTGCGGTTCATTGCCCTTCAAATGTAGCACGACAGTAATCTTAAATATGCAACGTACATACTACGAGTACAAAGTACAAAGAAACAAATCGAAATTTTGTGGGCCCGCAGAAAATCGCGAGTACATGTCGTTTGGCATCTCGGGCGCTGGCGATACGAGCGCCATGGTGGGCGGCGATGTGGTCGTCGCGTGGGTGGATAAGGAGACGCTCAAGGGCTACGCAGAGGATTACTACTTGGAGGCAAAGGCGCAATGCTCCGGCCCGCGCGGCTCATGCCCGGACGCCAAATTAGCGGTGAGCCGCTCGTAACAAACCCCCCCCCCCCCCCCCCCCCCCCCCCCCCCCCCCCCACACCCCCCGCGGAGGGGGAAGCGCCGAGGCCCGGGCCCCCGCGGCCCCGCGGCCGGCCCCAAATAGGCGGGGGGGCCCCTTTTAAACACCCCCCCCCCCCCCCCCCTGCACAATCTAAGTATGATTATC
>JARJDR010015049.1:0-12966 GCA_030264135.1 Myllaena sp. GC000078 | reverse complement strand
TAGTGTATCGTGCTACTCTCTCGCACAGTTAGGACTAGAAATCTCCGTTCAATGCGATTTTCAACATTGACAATTGGATCGTGTAAGCTTCTCCATTACAATGCGTGTAAATGATTAGTTGAAAATCGGGCCGATTGTCAACATTGACAATTGGATCGTATCTAGCGGGCCTTAAATACAAAAATGTGGATTTTGCAACGTTTTGCCACACTTGTGCACTATTTAATGCAATTTATAGTGAATATATAGATGGCGCAACCATATTCTGAAAACCGCGTAAAACCGAAAACGTGCATAACGAGTACCGTGTAAATCGAGGGAAAGGTGTACTTACTCTTTTTACTGATTGTGAGTTGGGTATAGTAATTATATATTAACAATATGTATTTATTTATAAAGTATGGATGACAAAAATTGGTCGTCCAGAAATAAGTATATTTCAAATTAGCCGTGATATTCGATTAATACGTGAATTTAGCATATAAAATCAAAACAATCCCATAATCTACATTTTTTAAATATACAATTACTTAACGAATTTGTTTTTCATTTTACTCTTCGTATCCGTTGCACGCATAAATAGTTTAAAAACTTTTCAGAAATTTTCATATAGCAATGCAATTCACTTTAGATTTAATCGTTCTTTTAATATCGTATGAGGTAGTTCGCACTTTATTTGAAAAATATGTTACCGTTAATTATATACTTTGCAATGTTAGTAGAAATAATATATCCACCGCGCCAATTTCGTTGGCTATGATTTCGTCTGCGCGTGACGTCGTATCATCTGCGACTGCGCATAATCAATAAATACTAGAGGGTTGCCTAACTGGCAGGATCTTGCGGCCTCGCCGGTTCTCTCGCCATATTTGCGACCGCTGGGGGTGAACTTCAGCGGCACATCCTTAAACGTCGCCGCATCTTTGTGTCGGGTTTTTCGGG
Source organism: Myllaena sp. GC000078 (assembly GCA_030264135.1). Taxonomy (NCBI): domain Eukaryota; kingdom Metazoa; phylum Arthropoda; class Insecta; order Coleoptera; family Staphylinidae; genus Myllaena; species Myllaena sp. GC000078. The sequence goes on along the minus strand of JARJDR010015049.1, from coordinate 12,024 downwards.
CGTGCGGCGCCAGCCACTGTGCTCCGCGAAAAAATTACAGTTTTGCGCTTAGCAACGCAGTATGCATTACTGCGAAACAATTAAGTGGATCATTGTCCTTGCAGGACGAGGGACCCTGTGAGTGCAAGGTGTTCATTTGGTATTTGAGTGCTGTGCCCCAAGGATAAGTAACATTTCTTCAGTGTAGGGAATATTATGAGGCCTAACAAGTAAGTTTACTTTAAAAATATGTACAATATATTGCATTTCATTTATTTTTTCTTTTATTTTGTAATTTTTCCCTATTTAAATTCAAATATCAATTAATGTTTTTTTTTATTATTCCGAATACGTGTTTATCTTATAATAATTCCAAGCAGAATGCAGTCGAGGTGCAAGTTAGAATATTTGTCGATGGCATGTGTAGGCGTCAGACGAAGCGATGACGTGCGATAACGGTGTGCGGGAGTAGTATGAGCGTCGCGACGGCGCGGATCAATACGGCGCGCTGACTGCCCACCACCATCGTGTGTGTGGTGTCGGGGGTGCGGGTGAGTCACGGCGTCGCGACGCACACACTGTTAGTTTTCCCGATCCGCGCACCGCACACCGATTGCATTATACCCTCGCAATAGATTTTTCCGTGCGTCCTCGTACGTGATCGAATTTATTATATATCTAAATTACGGATAAAATGCTCCAATTTCTCTTAGATGACTAGGTATGAAGTAGTAGATTAGTTCAATGTGTAATTGTAACAAACCATGCCATGTAGTGATATTTATTGATTGAAGAACTCCGGAGGTGCGGGAGGATGTTTGTGTAATCACAGGTATATCCTATTTACGTTTGGCTAATCAGTTTCGCTCAGATTAGTCTGAAGTTCTATACGCTTTATCCCGTTTCGTGTTTTTAGTCAACATTCAATACAATTAAGTGTTAATTATTTTTGGGTGGATCATTTATATTCAAAACTATTGTGATACATACTCAATTAAATTACATATTTATTCCCTTTTTCCTACTAATTCTTTGCGCAGAAGCCTCGATGCAACCTAGACTAGAATATGCTCAAGTTACCCAAGGGCTTGAAGAAGAAGAAAAAAGGCAAGAAATCAAAGCGTAAAGACGAGGAGCTCTTCACACCCGAAGAGCTCGAAGCGTATCGTCGGGAGCACTCACAGCAACAGCAACAACAGCACTATCAGGAGGCAGACGAAGCCTCCGAGGCGAGTGGTACTGCACTAGGAAGTGCAGCGAGTGCTGCAACCGCAGGAGGAGGAGGTGGAAGTGGCGGCGGCGGCGGCAGTGGTGGTGGAGGTACTGGCGGTGAGGGCGAGAACGGGGAGTGGCGCAAGTTTCTTGCGCTTACATCGGGTGTTGACGACATCCTAAAGAAGACCCAGGGTGATTTAGATCGCATCAAAAGCACCTCCTTTTTCCAGCGCGTTCCGCCACCAAGCGAAGTACGCAAACAGGAAGAAGAAAAAGAAGCGGAAGCACGCGCTGAGGCGCTTGCCGAAGAGGAGGCTAGAGAACACGAAAAGCAGATTATCGCCGCTGTCGAGGCGGCAATTGTTGAAGTCTCTGAATCGGAGAGCGATGACGAGTACGAAGATGATATATTTAACACCGAATACACAGACGCCTTAGCTGCGGGTGAAGTTAAGCTTGCATACATTCCAGGTATGACAATTTCATTCGCATCATTCGTTCACAACCATATTCATTTGTGGATTGTTCAGAATCGCCAACTGAAGAACCAGACGACGATCCATTTGACACTACATATGCAGAGAAAGCAATTCTTGGACCAAACTCTGAGCGCAAGGGCAAGAAACTTGTACCACTTGGTTCGGCAGTAGAAATCCTCTCAGGGCTGGTTCAAGCGCCAAGTTGTGTGCCGGTGAAAAGGCCAACCTCCACACGCCGACAGGTCTTCGTACAACGCGACCTTCTTCTAGGAAGTTTTGACGCCAATCAAGAGGTTCCGCAAACAGACGTTCAAGGTACTACAATTTTACTGCTTTTATTTTATTTACAATAATGAGTTGCTCTTTACAGGAAGCTCTCCAGTAGCGGAAACAAAATCAAGTCTTCTTGACGACGACGCCCCGGCTGAGCTTTCTGAAGAGCCCATCGATCTTACAAAAGTCATCGTTGCACCCATCAGTGCAAAACCACCAAGACCCACACCACCCTCAACAAACGCCAAATCAGAGCCAGAGCCTGATATCCTTGCGGAGTTTGGTGTATTGCAAAAAGTTGAAACGCCCGAGGATGAAGACGATAAGGAATTTGCTCTATTAGCTGCTGAAAGTTTATCAAAGCCTGCACAGCCAATTACTGTGTTAGAAGCTCTTCCCGCGCAGCAAAAAGTGCTCGTGGATAAAACTGACGACGATTGGAACGCTTTCGGCGAGGACCGCAAACAGCCTGCCGTAGCTGTCGACGAAGACGGTGAGCCGGTGGAGGACGATCCGTTTGATACAACATTCGCTGATAATATCCTACCGGGTCAGGCAGAGTTAAAATTAATTGAAAAGGAGGTGCTTGACACTGATAACGATCTTGATTTCAATCCGCGTGCCGACGAAGCCTATGACGAACTGATTCGTCGATCCAGCGTGAGCATTCAGCTGACAAATCCAAGTGGTCAACGTGAATCCGTTTCATCACTCGATCGTGTCGGCGAAAACGAACTTAATTCTTTAGCGCTCTCTCATCGCGATCTGCTGGGCGGTTCCAACACTGACTTATCACAACTCGGTGAAGCTATCCAGCCAAAAGACAACGCGTCGGACGAGGATAACTTTGATTATTCGGATCCATTTGACACATCAGCGGTAGATGCATCTGCATTGCCCGGCAATACGGAATTGAAGTTTTTGGAACGGGAACTGTTGGGCGATATTAAACAAAAGATACCAGTTCTTGTACAGCAACCAATTCAAAGCGTTGCCCAGAAACCGAATGTGCAAGTATTGCCGTCACAAACGCCATTGAGTGACGACGAATTTGATCCGCGTGCCTTCGACAGTCCCGCGCTACCACCGATCAACCGCAAGGTTTCATTCGATCTACCTCTGGCCAAAACCGACTTGTTGGGCTTGAAAGAAGACGACAGCAAAGTAACGCAACCGTTGACGCCGTATTACGTGCGCGACAACTCAATTCCCGAGCAGGATTTGGATCCATTCGACACAAGCTTTGCGGAAAGCATTGGACCCGGGCAGGTGGAGCTGAAATTGCTTGAGAGCGAATTTTGCGGGCAGGAGCAGTTTGACAACAGCGACTTTAATCCACGAGACGAGAAACAGATAGCAGTCGCAAAAGTCGTACAAGAAATCGAAGAGATAGTACGCAGACCATCCAGACCGGAAGTGACGTTTGTGGAAGAACCTGTAGCACCTTTAGATCTACTCGGCATAGAAAACGATATAGGCGCCAAAGTTTTAACGCCATCTGCTGAAAATCAAAGCTTTGAAGACAACACCGATATCGACCCGTTTGATACGTCGATTGCTAGCAATATACTTCCGGGGCAAACCGAATTGCGCTTATTGGAATCCGAGTTAATTACAAACTCCGTACCGGAAGTAAGCATCAAAAGGGTTCTAACAGACCCGAATTTTGATCCCCGACTCGGTGCGGAAACTTTCCAATCATCGCCTGTCGCACAGATTGCAGTGGTCGGTGCTAGTATTAATATTTTAGAGGCAGAAACCGGGCAGGGGTCAACTGTAAAACCACTAACGCCGATAAATACAGGAAAAGTGGGTTTTGATATTGGTTTTGACGACGACGAGCAAAAGGATATCGATCCGTTTGACACGAGTATTGCGAATAACATTGGACCAGGTCCATCGGAATTGAAGCTGTTAGAATCTGAATTAATCTAATTGCACGCAAAATGGCTGCAAATCCTTTCTTATTTACTGAAGAAGACTATGTCTCCCCGAATGCCGGTGGCGCTTCTAATCCATTCCTTATGGGCGGCGATGATTTTGCGCCGACGGCCGGGGGCAATGACAACCCCTTCCTCTCCCAAAGTGCCACCACAATGGCGCCGGCACCAATGGAGATGGGCGGTGGTGGCGGCGCCACCAATCCATTCGCTTTCGACCCAATGGATTTAGAACCGAGTGAAGCGCAACCGGCCTTCGGCCAGCAGCAACAACCCGCGATGTTCGCAACAAATATATTTGCGGAAGCCGCAAACCCGATGATGCACCAAGACTTTTTCATGAACACGAGCAGCATGGTTCCGCAAAAACCCACCGAATTGGATTTGAAATACACGAATTCTGTGGCGACCGATGCAGAGGTAGATGCGTTGGGACCGAAACGACCCCCACCACCTCGCCCACCACCATCAAAAGAAACTCAAGACCTATTCATGTCAGTAATGGGCGAGTTGGATGCAGCTAGCAGTCATCTGTTGGATAGAATACCGCCAACGCGCACACCCAGTCCAGTCTCAATGCGCGACCTACATTCACCCAGTCCCACGCCTGAACCGCAATTTGGTGATTTGTTGGATGTGAGCGATGCGAAAACTGAGACCACCGGCCATCATCACAACGCTCCACAAGAAGATTTGCTTATGATGGGAATGGACGATAATGATATTAATCAAAACCAGTCGCAAGCAGCGCCAGGAATGTTTGCCCAAGATCAAGTCCCCATGATGGCCGCTCAAGATTTCATGCAGCCGGCGGCAGTGCCACCACCACAACCAATCGCTCCACAACAACCGATCATGCTACCGCAACAACCCGTAATTCCTCCTTCGATACCTCCTCAACCTGTGTTACCACCACAGCCTAGTATTCCTTCGCAACCCATTGTTCCACCTCAACCTTCAATGCCAGTTCGGCCAGTGGTGCCAACGCAACCATCTCCGCCAGCACAACCCGCGATCCCTCCACAACCTGTGGTACGACCTTCACGACCGGCACCGCCAGTCCGCCCGGTGCCCCCACGGCCGACGCCTCCTGCAAAACCACCGCCTCCTGCAGTTGCCCACACTGGCGCTCCGCCACCACCAGTTCCAAGGCCACCGCAAATGGCTGCTGCACCACCGCAAATGGCTGCTGCACCACCGCCAAAACCTCCACCACCAACGATACCAGCCGCACCAGCGGTGACCAAACAAGAGGAAGATATTATGGACATGTTTGGCTCATCCGCATCAGCACCCAAATCGGCTGCCGACATTCTCAACCTTTACAAACAAGAAGCGCCACCCATGGATCTCCTTTCGGACACATTGGACGCCCCCGCACAAGATGCACTCGAATCGAGCGAGAGCAATTCCAGAAAGAGCTCCATACCATCTGACACGACGGTAGTTCCGTCCAAAGCACAAGAACCATCGCCCGCTGACGTAACGGGCACCGTAACCGCACAAGAAGGCGAATTAGAAGTCTCGCTACAAGCACCGGCCGAGAGTTTTCTATCGCCACAGCACGATATGCAGATGGACACCAGCGACAGCCAAAGCAAAGAATCGGTCAGCAGTGCGACGTTTAATCCATTCGCCGCAGTAGAAGAAACTAGCCCGACGAATCCAAGCGCAGTGCCAACGCAGGATTTCAGCGTCCTGATGGACCATCAACCGACGATCGACCCAAAACTCGAAAATTATCCCACGGACCACCAGCAATTGGACAACAGCGCCTATCAAGCGGAGCTCACGCAAACTACATCGACAAACATCTTCGCTTCAAACAGCGACAGCTTTACAACCACCACCGCGCACGTGGCGGCTGAGATAAATATCTTTGCTAGCACCAAAACGGAGCCGTTCGTATCGCACACAAACACGTTCTCGGCGAATACGAACGTCGCTTTCGGAGCGCCGGCGAAAGACGACGACTTTGATGCGTTTGCTGCAAAATTCGAATCGGCCAAGGACGAGAACCGTAATGGCGGCGTCGTTGGTGGTGGCGCGTTTGATGCGTTCGGTGGCGGAGACGGTGGCGTTGGCGGTGGCGGCGGTGATACATGGGGCGGCACAGACGCCGCTGATGGGTTTGAGAGTGGCGGATTCGGCAACGAAGAAGGCTTTGATTCGTTCCTAGCAATGCAGGAACCGCCATCGGTGCCGCAGAGCACACCGTATAAAATGAGCAAAGCGGGCTCATTGGATTCGGATGAAGAAAAAGACTTTTCGGTGGTGATACGGCCAAAGGGCGATGATGGTGGCGGTTTTGGTGGTGCATTGCCCCTGCTTGCGCCACCACCACCCACAACAAACCTAGCCTTTAGCGATCCATCACGCATAAATCCTTTTGATCAGAGCGAGCAGGTGGTACAAGCGCCACAGCAAGAATTCGCTCTGCCCATCAGCGGCGAAATGAAACGCACCGACTCACAAGAGACTCCACCAACGCCGCTCTTTGATGAGGATACGTCACAGCCGCTCGAACCTTTTCCACGAATCAACTTTGCTGACGAGTGCTGGGAAATGCACTTGCGACAACCGAACAAGAAAAAGATCACTGGTCAGCGCTTCTGGAAGAAGATCTTTGTGAAACTCTTCTACCAGCCCGATTGTGTGCTGCTGCAGCTCTACAATCAACCGAACGACAAGGATCCTTTCCAAGAATTGCCTCTGCAGCCATGCTATTCTGTCTCGGATATCGGTGCTCAACAATACGATAACTTTGGCAAGATCTTCACCGTTAAACTCCAATACATATTCTACAAAGAACGACCTGGCGTGCGACCCGGGCAAGTCAAGAAAGCTGAGCGCATCACAAACCGGCTGAGCAAATTCGCCCAATATGCCATACAAGGCGACTACGAGGGCTGCAAAGAATTCGGCAGCGATCTAAAGAAACTGGGCTTGCCTGTTGAGCATGCACCACAAGTATCACAGCTAATGAAGCTTGGCTCATTGAATTTTGAAGACCTGAAGCAATTTTCGGTGACCATCGAGGAGGCGCTATTCAAACTGCAAGCGCATCGAGATCGCGCACTCAACTATAAAATGGAAGAGGTGCAAGTGACCGCTGTGGATGAATTGTACGTGGAGCAGGACTCCGAAGGGCATATCGAAAAGCAAATTGCTCGCGTGCGCCTGTTCTTCTTGGGCTTTCTCACCGGCATGCCCGATATCGAACTGGGCGTAAACGATATGCGCCGACAGGGCAGAGAGGTAGTCGGCAGACACGATATCATTCCAGTTGTAACCGAAGAATGGATTCGCTTAGAAAACGTGGAATTTCACAATTGCGTGCAGCAACCGGACTACAATGAAACGCGCATCATCAAGTTCAAACCTCCCGACGCATGCTATATCGAACTGCTGCGCTTTCGTGTGCGCCCGCCAAAGAATCGCGAGCTACCGCTACAATTAAAAGCGCAGATCGTTGTCACCGGCACTCGAATTGAGTTGCGCGCTGACGTGCTGGTGCCAGGATTCGCATCACGCAAATTAGGGCAGGTACCCTGCGAGGATGTGATGATCCGCTTCCCCATACCGGAGTGCTGGATCTACATGTTCCGCGTAGAGAAACACTTCCGCTACGGATCGGTGAAGTCAGCGCACCGACGAACCGGCAAAATAAAGGGAATCGAGCGCATTTTGGGTACGGTTGATCAACTGCAGGAGAGCCTTATCGAGGTCACCTCAGGGCAGGCAAAGTACGAGCATCAACATCGCGCGATCGTATGGCGGTGTCCGCGATTGCCCAAAGAGGGGCAAGGTAATTACAGTACACATTAACTAAACGGATGAATTAATTGATTTCATTGTGCAGGTGCCTACACTACGCATAACATGGTCTGTCGACTATCCCTAACGAGTTACGATCAAATGCCAGATCAGTTGGCTGAATATTGTTATGTGGAATTTACGATGCCGGCAACGCAGGTCAGTCACACGACTGTGCGCAGTGTAAGTTTGCAAAATTCTGACAGCGACGAACCGCCAGAAAAGTACGTTCGCTATTTGGCACGCCATGAGTACAGGTAAGCGTGAAACCGAAATTCGGATCATATCTGAAAACTAAAACTTGGTGTTGCCTTAGGGTGGGGATTGAACACACGGAGGGCTCAGGACCGAATGCGTATGCGGTGGCAACTCGCGTTACCAAACCTCCCGAACCCGAGGCGAAACCGAAACCCATTCCCGAGGCTGAGTCCAGCTCCGATAGTGATTAAATCAGCATGAATGCGTTCTCACATCAGGTAATTTATTAAACATTCTGTACAATATACACTACCAGAATATTCAACCAAAGCATTCGCTATTTTAAGTATAGTGTGCAATATATACAGTAATAATGATTAATGAAACCCATATGTTTCTAATTATGGCAATGTTTCAAATCAGATTATTCGAATCGAGTGACAAAGTCCGGATCATCAAGTAATAATTAATTAAGTCTCACGAATGCAATGCAGGAATAGAATGAAGCACAGAGATAAAGATAACGGCTTTTATGATCTTTGCGTAGTGTACATTTTGACCAGCGCTGGGGAGGGTAACAAAGTGCTAATTATTACATTCTTGGAGCCTTCGCATTGGCAACTCTTCAAGGTGTAAAGTACCAAATATAGAATATAATCAATGAATGAGTAATGTGCAAAGTATGAAATTAGGCTTCAATCAGTAGCCAAATATAATCGACACGTAAAGCTTTGATACACGAAAAACAATGTAACATGGCAGTGAATCTAGACGTTGCTGGCGAATAAATTCTCATTGATGTGCAAATGATTGGGAAATGTTTTAGCTTTGAAGAGCGCACTTAGCTTCTATTGCATTTGGGTTACAAACTGCGAATATGTGTAGCAGCTATCATTGTTTCAAAGCTAGGTATAAATTACGCGTAGTGAAATTACTTGAAAAAATAATCGAGCCGACAATATATTAGAGTAGTTCTTAAAACGATATATAACTGATTAAATTATAAATAATACGAATAAATATGTATCAAATTGTACACATTGTATGTATCAATAATCAACTAATTAATAAGTGCACCGTAACATTGAAATACACGCTCCATCAAAAAGGTTTTTGCCTTTTGTGTATACTTGATTAATTTGAATAATTTCGTACCATTACTTCTTTCAAGCAGCTACAAAATGGTGCGCAATATTTATTGAATGACATTAGTTTCAATATGAACGATTGTATAAAAAATACACTGAAATTGTTATCAACGCATAATACGATTAACCTTAGCTCTTACGTTTTATCATCAATCAAACTTCGTGGATGGATACAAAGAGATTTATTGACTTATAAATGTGAAATGATTCATTAATTGAAGTAGCATCTAAAAAGCTACGTACCTAAGCTGTCGTTATAAGTGTGTGTTAAGAAATGTTGCAAACGACGGAGTATCTCAATGTTGACGTTGATGGAACATGTGATTTCTTAGTTCATTACATATCATTGTAGCGAAACACCTAAAGCATCAAATTCGCAATGATCATTATATCGAAGTTTTATTGATTGTGAGAAAATTTAATAAAATTGCGACGGATAGAAATAATTGAATATAGGTTTGCTAGCAATAGCCGTCGAATTATAACTTAGTTGATTAAGATAGCGATTGATAGGAAGAAGTTAGAATACATAGTAAGTAGTCGAGCATTTTATCGTTGTTTTTGTCGATTTAACGTTGGAGTTAACTTGTCGACCGACTGCAAAGTGACCGACAGTGCCCAACGCGTACAGCTAGGCCAACCAAAGAAGAGTTACCAGTTAAGAAATATGTATACTTAAGGATAGGTATATGTAATATCCACAAATATACTTACACAATATGCTTAAGAACCTAATATCCATTATCAAAATGCTTTACATTAAACTTATTATTTATAACTATTGATAACCATGATTTATGTACGATCATGATGATTATCTGTGCAGCAAACAAGCATCTATTATAAGTAAGTAATATTAATATACAAATGGGAATAGACATGCAACCTTATTAATAAGTAATATTTTAAGAACAAACTACAAAATAATATTTTTAGAGATAAATTTCGGGAATAAAATTCTCAAGCATGTACTTAATTCCATTTAATCTAGTCGAGACTCATTAAAATGAAATAAGCATTTTCCAGAGAAATTGTTTCATTGGGTTGAAATTAAAAGTCTTAAGATATTTACAGTATTCTAAACTTTATTTACTTCTTTATACTTCTTTAATTAATGATGATTTGCCGAAGTGTAGCATAAGTAAATGCCATTATTATAGATGCAATGTTGGATAGTTGATTATATTACGATAATAAGTTGACTACGAAATGTTACGTTGAACGTTATTAAGTAAAGTCGTCTCTTGTTGATCAAGTAGACGCCTCATGATTAAAAATACAAATTATTGACCGAATAACTAAAACATTAAACAAATGCAAATGTTATTCAAAACACTAAACATGAAATAAAATGATTCCATCTCAAATGTTAAGTTAACGATATCTATTAACCATACATAAATGAAAATCGATGATCTGAAATAGGAAGAAAATTGAAAACTTTAGAATAGTTAACTATGATAAAATACCGTACATTAATATTGATATTATAGTGTGTTGACTAGTTATATACGAAACCACGTAAAACTAAATCTAAACACAAACTGTTGAGGAAAAACAAGAAGAAATTCAAGAAAAGTAAATGAATAAGAAATGAAAGCAAAGCGATGGGAAAATTTTTAGTTTGAAATTTAATGTTATGTTGTGCGATTTTCGGCAATTCGCTAATTACTTGCGCGCGTAGCAAACCACGCGTTACGATAACGATGCGATCGCCATGGAGTCAGATTCTAGTCATTAGCACGTAAGAATGATTGTAAAGCTGTAATATATCTCTAATTATCTCTTAAAGTTCTAAGTCGTATGGTTGTAAGCGATTGAATATGAAAAAATGCATACATATTGTATTTATCTGATAACTCTCAGAATGAACATGGATATTATTAATGATATGATATATTAATGAATGAATTAAATAAATAAATAAATGTATGTATTGAGAAGACGACTACATAATTTTTCCGGTAAACTTTGTTATCCCAGCCAAATTCAGGTGCGTCGACATTAGTGATGTTATTCACGCAATGTTCATCGCATAGTTGTCGCAAGTCGCATAGTCGCATGGTCGCATAGGTTATGTCCAGTCATGCCGAGTCGTCTGCATAGCGTGCATTCTAAATACGCCTTCACGCCGAATTTTGAGTTTTATTATCAGATTATTATCAGATTAGATTTCTCGCGTTTAAAATTGCACCGTGTAGTGTAAGGCAGAAACAGACCAATTTACAATGCGATTGTCAACGTTTAGGCCCGCTAGACACGATCCAATTGTAAACGTTGGCAATCGGCCCGATTTCCAACGTTGACAATCGCATTGTAAATTGGTCTGTTTTTGCCTAATACGGTGCGATTTTCTTTGCAAGAAATCTATATTGACAAACATGGGTATAGCTTTTGTTTAAGGTTGTTATAATTCTGTATGACTTGTTTCGAACTCCGTCACTCAAGTGCAATAGTGCATCTTGCTACTCTCTCGCACAGTAAGGACGGGAAATCTCCGTTCAATGCGATTTTAAACGTTGAAAATTTGATCGTGTAAGGCACTCCATAACAACGCGTGTAAATAATTGCAACGTTGGAAATCTGGCCGTTTACAATTGGATCTTGCCTAGCGGACCTTAAATCGGTAACCATCTCACAAACAAAAACACGCAAAAAAAAACGCGATCGCCGAGGCGCAGCCGAAGCATGCAATTTGCGCAGATGGCCCAATTTTTATTTTTAACCTGCCCCGAATTCCTGTTAACATAATTGACTTTGATGGTACTCTAAGGATTTCAAAATTTGGCAGTATACAAAGAAAAATTTGCAATAAGGTTTATAATGTACATAATTACATTTTTACAATGTGGCTGAGAAAATTCCGAGCCATATAGAGAATATTACAAAAATATTATAGCGAACCTCCCTCTATTTAAGAATAACCTAATCGTTTATATTAACTTTTATGCTTTTATTGTGTAAAATGCATATTTT
>JARJDR010015044.1:0-11162 GCA_030264135.1 Myllaena sp. GC000078 | reverse complement strand
GACGCGGAAAGGGAAGAAGACAATAGGCCAGCGATTCCGAGTGACTGACTGACATGTATACCCAAACTATACACCTATATGTTGCCGGAGTAGGTTGAATGGCGCAGCAAGGCAAGTGTTGGATGGAAAACCTCCCTGCGCGCCTGATTACTTTGATAAACGATCCATTAATCATCAACGTATATGTATATCCGCACCCCCCATGGCAGCGAAGGGCGGGCTATGTGGAACCTTAGCGCGACTAGAAAAACATTCAATTGTTTCGACCTTAAAACCTATCTTCGCCGAGCCCGGGTGGGCGACATCTACCTAATCGCACCCGCCCGCCATCGTCGCTGAATGCGAACGGTACGAGGATAAAAAGGTGCACATTCACCTATAAACAGCAATCAATCATCCTGGATTTGCACGCATTCTCAGAGTGCCCTGACAAGTTTGATGCCACTTTCTTCCCCACGTACATGAGAACGTGTGCCCCTCCACCAGTCTCGTCCACCCTCCTCGCACGCGTAGCTCGTAATTAGTAATTCCAGTCGGCGTCGTGTGAAAAAATCGTTGCGAATATCTTCGGGGTGCAGACGACCTGAAGAGCTGGGCGGGGGGGATTTGTAAAGGAAAACACCGTGAAAACCGTCCGGTGCGCGCGGTGTTCGTCTGTCGGTCAGCCAGCCGAGCGTAAAGTGGATCTCGGCTGGCGGCATGTGATAGCGGCGGGAATTACGGGAAAAGCAGACGACGGACGCGGTGTAACGGTCAGGCGAGGATTAGTGCAGCACCACCTACTACACCCAGCGTGCAGTCGAAGGTAAACGTAAACGGTCAGCAGATAAGACGTGTGCGCTGCGAGGCGCAGATATAACCATGCCGGCCCGCCCCTAACCGGAACGCATTTCCACACCGCCCCAGAGAGATGGGAACGTCTGCGCGAAAGGTATAATGATAATGAAGAAACGCACCCGAGTGGAAACGGCGCTCTCTCGGACCGCGTTATTTACACGGTTAACCGATTCGCGATTCGTTCTGCTTCTAATAATAATTTATAGCTCTCCCCTGCCCCCCTAATTTCAATTTCCCTGACATATTTCCGAGGTGGGGAATTAATATTATAATTGATTTTGTACTGCATCCGCAATGGGAGATGAGCGAGCGACGCTGGGCGGTTGAGGTCACTTTCAACTTTTCATCCCCGCCCCCATGACAGAGGAATGAGCAGCGACAAGTCGCGACCGAGGTGGATGAGGAAGCTTTTACGCGAATGGGAAAGTTATGTCGTCGGGAGCGCAGGTTAAACGGATTAAGGCTCCGGCGAGAGGCGAGTGCGCTGCGCTGTGCTACGTGGCTCGGGCCGGAAGTTCTCTTGCGCGGCGCCCACACACATATCCTAACCACTCCACCTCATCGTCCGTGCGTCCTTCTGATCGCCACCCGCACCATACACTACGATTGAGTCAACTTGCCTTGCCAGTCGCGGTCGCACTGTGCAGCGAATGTACCTTAGTTTTAAACCACATAGATTACGGATTAAACTGGACCGTGCGACGCGATTTATACATATATAACTTGGCTAATACGACGCGGGCCGCGCAAGGCAAGGCGAAATCAATGGACGTTCAAGAGAGTTTCCCAAAGGAATTAGCGTTAATGTTATGCCCTCTTGCCAGTCGGCTGGGGCCACAACCACTTAAAGGTGGTATCAATACGCTCGCCTTCTAATACCTCGTCGTGTTTGTATTGCCCAAATGTCTTCGTTCGAAAAGTTGAGCAAGCTTAAAATCAAACCAACCGCTACTGCTGCCGTCGTCGTTGTCGTGCATTGCAACACAAATATTTAGACAAGACCTGACGGGGGGCGGCAAGGCAAGCCGGGGGAATAGTATCTATATACAGTTTAAGGTGTAAATATTTATATGCAATGTTGATTTATCGTTGATTTTATCGAAAGCACTTAACCTGCAATTGTTCCAAACAAACGCATCCTTCTCCTGCGTGCGCCCGTGCAAGCGTCTAATATTAAAATCATGTTTGCAAAACAATTTATGGGACGCGGACGGACGGCGGAGTGGCGTTTAAGTTATATAAGATCGAGCCGCCACGCGGCAGCTGGACGTGTGCGTAAATTGAATTTCCTGTCATTTATTTTTAGGCCTCGCCCGCCCGCTCGTCGTCTCTTCGTGGAAGCTGTGAAAGTAATAATAGAGCCGTCGGGCCGTTTTGACGCGACGTGGTTCCGTACCAGGTGAATATTTCCTCTTTGCGTGTGTTTAATTAGTTGCGCCGCCGCCGCCGCCACCACCGCCACTGCGTGCCTGTCTGTCATGTGTCGATGAGGCGTGCGGTTGTCATTGTAGCCGCCGCCAGGATGGCGCGACGTCTTCAAACGCGACACGCTATTAGTGCGGAACACCTTCGCGCGTTAATCAGACAAAATGCAATGGTAAATATAGCGCACGCGCGCGCTCGGTTTCCATTTCGGTTACCAGTGTTACCACTCGCTCCCAAGCGCACTCGCACTTGGATGCAAATGGTGAATCATCAGGGATTTCCATTAGCCCAGCGCGCAAACCGATAATGACAACAATAAGGTGGCGGCTGCCCGGGGGGAGGGGGTAGGAGGGTGTATCAAATAATTAAAACTTACTCAGCGTAATGAACCCGCTGGCTGCAAAGACGCGAACGACGACGACGAGGCGGTGGGATGTAAGTAACTCAATTTAAAGTGAGATTAGGTCCGCCAATTTGCCGCGACCTGCGCTGGGGAAAAGACGAAGGAGGATTTCCTTTTCACCGCTCGGGAGAGGTGTGCTGGTCGCGCGACGCCGACGCGATGATACACCAAAGTAAAAAGTTATTAACAACATAAAAGTTTGCGCGGCGTGACGCCCGACATGCAAATTAAATAATTACAAAGTACCTCGCATCCCCCTCCTATTTACCTTCGTGATATTAAAATTGCGGCGACGAAACACACCGGAGCACAAGTTTTATAATTATCGGCCCGCACGGCAACTTCTTTGCCTATAAATATTTTAATCATTTTTTAATCTCAAAGAGATACCGGCCGCGTAGTTGGGGGTTGGGATGCTTCTATCACACACACAGCACTCGCCCATGGGGAGATGGGGGGAGAGATGCGGTCGCCCCGGAAGTTTCGACGTGACACATCGCAAATGAAGCCCGGCGCTCGCGCAGCAAAATTAAAAGCAAAACGCGTACCCATCGCACACACACACACACACACAACATGTTCAATAATTAATGAACCTGTCGTTGCTGTCGTGCTGGCTGATATTTACCTGCGCAATTAAAGCGATGATGTTAACACACACCCACGCAACCACGCGATAGATACGCGGTGAGGGGTGAACGGACGGGGGACGCATGGCAGGCAAACGGACAGATAACATAGGTAGCGGGGTTCATTTTATCCCGAGGTGGAAAAACGGGCAAATCTCATTTTTTGATAAAACGCACAGCGGCACCACGCGCGGACAGTGTCATTAATCACAGGAGGTAGATGGGGGATGAACAGGGCTAGGGATAGGCTTTTTATCGGCAGCGCCGGACAACTCGTGACCGAGTTTGGCGATCCTTCGACCTTTCAACCTTTCTACCTTCTGATATAAGAATAAACTATAACTGCTGCTTTTACCTTTGGGCGATTTGCCAACTAGCATTGCACGATGAAAGTGGAGACGTGGACACAATGCAACTAATTGAATCGCTTCGGAATTATCTGCATCCTTTCCTGCGTATGCGCACGCATTGATCGTTAACAAAACATTAATTTCGCTTACGGCTACTATTATTATAACGGTCGTGAGAACGTGCGTGCACCCTCCGTTTCCATGCGGCGACGGCGACGGCGGGACAAGGGCTCAATAATGAGGACGCTGATCGCCGGTGGACCCACCTGGATGCAGGCGATATACTCCTAGTAAAAAGGCCCCTCTTCTCCTCTACGGTCCCGCATTAACGCACCGATTATTATTCCGGCACGTGTTGTGCACGCGCACGCATCGAAATCAAAACTTGCATCGCCAGCCAGCCAGCCAGGGGGAATAATGATGAATGGGACGCTGCTGCTGCATGCAGGACCAAGGTGCATGCGAAAAGGGAGAGGGTGGATTATATTGACCGTTTCATGCCCCAAGGAAAACACTAACCCCTCCACCCACTCCCCGATGCTTGTGTTTATCGGCGTTGACACAACTGGCGTCCACGAAAACAGCGCTAAACATGAAGTATCCCGCGTAAAAATAAATACGCATAAATTATCGGATTCAATCCAATATATTTTCGATTTACGCAACGTTCCAAAAAGAAATATTAATATGCAAACACCGCGGCGCTTCTTTTGTGATAACGGTCCGGGTTCGCGACCCTTATCACCCGCCCACCCGCACGACGTTTTTCGCTTCGCGTTTTCTTTCTGCCGCGCAAAAGGTATTGTCTGAGGCGTGGAAACAATCAAGTCATAAATCACGCCCTTCTTTCGCTATTCTGCATCACGTCCTCCGCGTTATCCTACCTTGATGTTTCTTATTTCTTGTTTGGCGCCATGCTGCTTGCTTGCTTCGAGTTGTGATAGTTTGTTGGGTTGGGGTTGCGCATCGGTTTGCTCCATGGAGCGTGATCTGTCGGCGGACGGCCGAAGCGTAGATAACGGCGGCGGCGCATGTCGGCCCCCAACTGTCCGCCTGCGCTTCCGCAGGAAGTCCGTCGCCGTCCACCCCCGTCGAGCGCTCGCGCGCGCGCGCGCGCCCGCCCACGCGTCCAACGCCGGCCGCGTGCACGCGCTCGTTACGTTCGAATAGTCGCGATGCAGACGATGCGCAAGGCGGACACGTCGCCGAAGGGTGGTTGGTGTGGATCGCTCGCGAATTGCAAAATGTTACAATGAAAATTTCATTCGCAAAAAAAGAAACCACCTATGTTCTACGTGCGTGATAATGGCATTACGTTCGATATAGTATAACCAATTGAGTAAGCACGCGCTGCGCCGGTATCGGTCAATTCGATTATGAAATGCACACGCATGCTGCGGGAGCGGCGGATTTGATAAAATTATTCGGCGAGACGGCGGCGTGCGTGCGCGCATGTGTTACATGCGATTAAAAACAATATCGTATTAGTGACCCAAATATCGCGTCGCATGCAAAATAGAAAACGCACGCGCATCATCCATTCAGTGGCTGCAACGCAGCCGATAAAATAATGCCCCGCACGTTTCGTGCACTCGCATCGAACGGATTGTTTTTCGGGCATACGCAATGTTGCTATCATCCAACCATCATCCGATGCGATGCAATTGAATCACACAACATTTGCGCAAACACTCGGTGCGGCGGTGGCGGCAGCGGCGGCGAACCACCGCGCCAATAAATTTCATTATTTTTAATGCGTATAATTCAAAACAACAATACGAGTCACGAACAAATCCGTTTTGTTATATACCTATGCGCCCACGCATGTATACTGCATGTGTGTGTGGGTGTGTGCTACCTATGGGTTGAAATCACTGCTCGACGGGTGGGTGGGTGTTTCGGCTGGCTGGCTGGATGACCGCGCTGCGAAATGCCAACCGAGCGAAACGGCACTGGCGGCGGCGGCGGCGGCAGCTAACAAGCCTCGCGCACGCTTCTCTCGGTTCTCTCTCCCGATAATGAATGGTGCCCGCCGCGTCGCTTGCAATTACACATCTCTCGCACATAGTTTAATTCGAATGTAATTTATAATTCCGCATTGTCATGCACGTGATGCGAATGTGTTTTGCGAGGTGTGCAAACGCCGTCGCGTCGGTCGGGCATGGGCAAAAACGATGTGAGCCCCACACTAGTCCGTCCTATCAGTCGTTGCGCAGTTTGTGTGCGCTACCTTCGTCCGTCCGCATTTCGCTGCCGTGGTAATGCATTTATTTACAAGCCATCATTGTTTATGCTTTTCGAGCTAAGAATGCAACTAGCCACCACTAGTGGTCAACGATGTAAACCGATCATTGTTATTATTAACAGTGGCAGGGCGTGTAATTTCACTCCACTGCGATGGATGAACAACGCATCAGCGCCACCGGAACCGCCGACGTCACCTGCACCACGAGACTACATCACTTCCACCTTGTCATATTCGGTGGCCGCAACCGCCCCGCTTCAAACTGTCTGCGCTGCGCTGGTGGGTCCAAAATTTACATCGACAAACAAACAACTGGCATGTACACGCACACACACCCACCCACATATTTGTATATAACATTCCCATGCGCACGGTTCGCTGATCCACTACGCACGCGTTTAGCAGCCTCCCCCGCAAAATGCCCCGACGCGGCGCTTGGTATAAATTATATCTGAAATGATTTTCGGCTCTCGCATGACATTTACACCTATTCGTTTCGGCATCAAAACGCAAACGCAAACCCTTTGCCACCCCTACCCCCCTTCCCCAACATGCATGCGCATCGCATCGCAAACAAATCATTATGCGATTGCGAATATGGCTGCGCGTACTCGCTGTAATTCATTCGAATCGTATAATACCTGCTGCAATGTGGGTGCGATGGGCGGATGGGAATATATGATGGCTGCCTGCCTCTCTGCCTTTTACACCTTTCATCACACGCATGCATTCCTATTAATTTCAATCCAATTTCCGGTGTTTGCTGTTTTTAAAAAATCATAAATTATGATCATCGCTCGAAGATCATGATTTTGCGCAAATATTGACAGGCGGCACTAATAGATTGCCGCGCCTTGCGGAGTCTTTTTTAATTTCATCGCCAGCGATAATTTATCTTCGGCGACACGTCAACGCCATCGCTTCTTCCTCTTCCGCTACCACCCAACCTCATCTCCGCCTTCTGCGCCTCCTTCGCCGCGCGCTGTTGCCGCCGCAAAGGTTGGTAAACACTTGTCAATTTCGATGTCACCTCTAATACATCAAGGTGCCATCCTTCCGGCAGCCCGTCCGCGTCGTAGCGCCGGCAGCTACGGACGTGACCGAAATTAATATCATATCAATATGTATACACGAGAAGAAAAATCGCTCGCGATCCGTTATCTTGTCGGCGGGCAGACGTTAATTTCGCAACAGCAAAACAATCGACCATTAATAATTCCAATGCGCGG
Source organism: Myllaena sp. GC000078 (assembly GCA_030264135.1). Taxonomy (NCBI): domain Eukaryota; kingdom Metazoa; phylum Arthropoda; class Insecta; order Coleoptera; family Staphylinidae; genus Myllaena; species Myllaena sp. GC000078. Next base: position 4,044 of record JARJDR010015044.1, on the reverse strand, counting down.
GCGATAACGATAACGGGGGGAGGCTGCGCTACTTAATGCGCGCGCGTTTCGCGTAATGGCTGGCACAAACGTGCGGGGTGGGTGTGATCAAGGTGCTGCTAATGCTCGCGAAAGAATACTCGGCAAGGAATAAGGCGCAGCAGACGAGAGCAGACGTTCAGGAAATTAAATTTTGCTTGTAAAGAAATAAGGTGTTGAATTGAAGTGGCGCCGCCGACGCTTGGGGGGGAAAGGGATGCGCGCTGGGTGACGATGGGGGGATGGAAGGTGCTTCTTTTAAGTGCCGAGCGCGTCGAGATCTGGCGGTGACGCGGCGGGCACCTTGAGTGACGCATCGTAAATGGAATGCGAACGTGCCATGCCGTTTTTCGGCGCGGAGGTGTGGGGAAATGTGAGAGGCACAGATGCGAATGAATGAGCAATACGGTTGGTTTTAATTTGCGCACAGGTGGAATGTCGCCGTTTTCGATTTTTACTTATGCATACTTATACTAAAATATTTTTTTTTTCAATTTCGCACGACGCGCGTGCAATAAAATCGGTTGATGTGTAAATGCCGCATATAATTGAAGATTGTAGACATTCGCTGAATTATTCGCCAACAACCGCCTACCTCATCTGCGTGGAAAATGAATAAACAAGACACGGGATGGAGGGAAGAATCAAAATGTATTAGCATAGACCTGCGCCTGCCTTCCATATTCGAGACGTTCGGCGATGGCAACGAGGGGTGCAAATCGCACCGGCACCGTCTACAACACTCGCCTGCTCTCACCTATAATTTAGGGCAATCACCGGGGTTATAAGTACCGTCTTGATGAGGACGTAATTAGGAACGTCGCGAGGGTCTTCCCCATTAACCACCGCCGTCGACGACGACTTTCCGACTTCATTATGCGCCTTCGCACTGAGACAATTTACGCGCCACGCGCACTGAATGAATATGCTAATGACATTAAGGTGGATTTGTATACAAATTAACAATTGTTCCACTCGTTCGCCTCGGTTTCTGCGCATTGATGAAGTTCGTTTGGCAAATATCAACCGATAATAACTTCGATCTGATAACCGCGTCGGGCACGCAGGCTTTTCCAGCGTCCCTCTTCCGTAATCCCATCCGAGTCGACGGTGGACGGACCCCTCTCGCTCTCTCAGAGAGTTGCACGCAGATTATCAACAGCCATCAGACCCGTCCACATCCCCACATCCACCCCTGGTGTTGGCTTGGCTGCAGCAATATGATTAAGGTATATGGCCCGGTTGCGGCTGCGAGGAGAGCGGGCGCGACACAATGCATGCGAGGGCTTCGCTGCGTTCATTATATTTTATTTATTGTCGCTCGACGCACCGATCCGATTTGTATTGAGAATAGTGTCAGGACTTAAATTACAGGCTGACGTATGGCGGGTAGGTGGGGGAAAAAATAACACATGCGCATACATTTGGTACGCTTAATTAAATCACCCATTCAACAATACCTACGTCTATGTACATACATCAGTACCTACATAAAATATTATAATGCACATACTTTAAGCTTGTTCATAACGTTAAAACCACCCCTCGATGTCGAGATGTACCTAATGTTCGCAAAGTACACGTTCGAAAATATTTGATCCGGCGCGTCAATATTGACACCATCCACCGCCTTCGGGAACAAAAAGGAGAAGAAGCCGCGGCACGAAGGAGGCGAGGTTAAAAGCAGATTGAAGCGCCGCAAGGCACCTTGTCACTCTTTGATGAATATTTTAATCGAAGCGTGTAATTTGCCAAAAAATCAACAGCCTACCGGTGCGTAGTAGTGCTTTAATAATGCACATACACGTTCATTGTGTGCATGATGGGGTTGATTGCAGGAGGGAGGATGGGAAGAGAATGTGCGGCATCAGCATTTGAATGAGAAGCAATTAGTTCCGAATGCACCCCATCCATCTTTCTAAACTCTTTACCGAAAACTTTTTCCACCGACCGACGCGCATGTGTGCGATATAAGTGTTTTAAAAAGGGGTGTAAGAAGCCTACGCGCACGCGTGCGTAGGGGTGGATGGCCGTAGAGGGAACGACGTGCGAGATGCACCTTCCACCTTGCCGTCCGTCGCCCTCCCACAAGGGGGGATGGATGGATGGATGGATGAACGGGATGAACGTTTGCACACCGCGCCGATCGAATCCCCTGATTGCACAGTGAGTCATGCGCTCTTCCCAGTAGTGATGGGGAGCGTATACCTATTACCGTCAATGGATACCGGCATCTGTGCACCGTTTCGACAATGCACACAGATCAAAAGCAATCAAGATGCACTTGTTCTCTCTCGGCCAACAACTCGCCTCCCACCCCCCATCCAATATACATTTGTGTTTAATTTCGATGCGAGTGCAGTGTATGAAGATGATGTGTAAAGATTTAACGATCGGAAAGTAGTAGGTAGTGTTGATGGGCACGCGTAAAATAAAATCACCGGTAACTGGGGGGACATTATTTTTACGCCGACACATTGTACGCAATGTGTGCGCGCTTTTATGCTCGCTCCCGCGGCCTCGCGGCCCGCGCCATCATCGGCTAGTTTTACATAATTACAGCGCACATTGCCCCATTGTTTTCGACTGCTAAAAAACACGCACACATAGTGAATGAAAATAAGCTGCGATATTTATTGGCGCTCATAAAACGCGCGGTGTGTCGACAAAAACTATGTGTTTTTTTTGCGCCCCAGCGCTTCCCGCCCATATCGTACAAACGCATTTTACGTCGGTTCGCGTAGAACAATAATAAAAATAACGCTTTTAATTACCGATCTGCGCGCGCGGCGAGTAGTAGATGAATACAACCGCACACGTATGCGCGCATACTCGCAGCAGTGTAGCAGAGTTGCGCCGAGATTCACGCGATGCGTACGTATTTTTAGTTCGTTTTTATTGTCGTCGTCGCCCGCCGGCGCGACCGGCGCGTCGTTGGAAATCATTTAAAATAAAATTCATTGAGCGCAAACGATCGCCGGAATGCGCCCACTTGGCAGCGTTGCGTGCCACTTTTTAAATGATACATTAACATCGAAATCTATAAATCTTGGACCCGCACAACGCACCGCCCCGAAGAACTATTATAACACGCCTGCCGCAAAAGATTGACAAGCCGTTCGTTCGCGTGTCGCTTCGAAATAGACCCATTGCGTTCGGTGTTTAATTGAATTCAACGTGCACTTCAAACGTGCTGCTGCTGCTGTTGCTGCTGCCGGCCGCTGTCATCCAATAAAATGACGGAACACATGTTCGTTCGGACAGGTTTTTCAGTGATTTGAAAATAGACTAGGAGGAGCGAAGAGAACAAAAGTGCATCGATTGATTTATGATGCGCGCACGAGCGCGAGAGATGAAAGTGCGCAATTAGGCCGTTAAAACTAGTCAATAATAAAAATTCAATCAACGTGCAACGCGCGTGTGCCGTTTTATCATCGCTTTGACAACGGGCATAATTTCGACGACGAGGCCCAATAAAAATCACCATTAAAAATCGAATAGGTGCGCGCATACCATACATAAAAACGTGCTAATGGTCTTTTAAATTTAGGTTGAACCCCCCTCGCTCACCTCTAATCGCCGTTTTATTATTTTATTAAGCGATAATCAAGGCGGCTCGTAAAAAACGCCAGAGACGCGTCGGTATTTAATTAGCGGGACAAACGATAATTTTTGTGCTTCTCTCCCCGCAAACTAATTTGTAACGCATCCGCGCAAAGACAAACATAAACATAAACGCAATCAGCGGGGGGATTTTCAAAGTCAGCTAAAACTTTCATCGCCGGCATGTGCATGTGTTAAGAGGTGCGTCGCGACGCGCGAGCGTGAGCGTCGCCTCGTTGAGTGCGCTGCCAAAGTACACAAACATAAATTTCGACGAGAAATTTCCGTGTCCCCAAATGTTTTCCGCTGAATTTCTTCGTCCCACTACACACGATCGTTGCTCCTCGGATTTCACGCATCATTTCGATGCGTAAATATTCTCGCATACAATTAATTTTCTTCTAATTGGAAGATGAAGAACTA
>JARJDR010015043.1:0-31364 GCA_030264135.1 Myllaena sp. GC000078 | reverse complement strand
ATAAATTTCGCGCAGCGCATTAGTTTAGATACATTTTGTCATTCATTGCATCAGCGCATCGAGACATAGAAATAACTAGCGCGGACTTTCCAACACTTTAATCAAAATTTAATCTCATTTTAGTCGGTGTTGTTTATTTCTTCAATTTCGAAAACGACGCGATCGGTCTGGCCTGGCTGGGCTCTGAAGGGAGCGGTGCGCGAACAGAAGAAGTGCCTTCTAATATATTACGGTAGGAAGCTCGACACAAACGACATTTGGATGCTTCCCATCTATCTATATCGTCCTGCACTTTGTGGGCGGCTTGTATCGACGCCGTGTGTTTGCCAAAGCGGCCGCCCTCTGATCCAAAGTGGATTGTAAAGCGCGTTCCTGTCGGTGCGCTGTCGCGATAAATACCAACCCGTCGCGGGGAAAGCGTGGAGTGGAGTGGCGGAGGAAAAGCACCCACCCCTCCGCCGCCCGGTTGATGGCGGTTGTTGCGCCACATCCACTGAAAACGGACCCAATCACCAGATTGTCCGCAAATTGTTTTCGCGATGTCGTTTGCCGCTCGCCCCGCCTGGATGCGAAGGGGGCGCCAAGCGAAATTGCCACTTTTACCGCTCCGCCGCACGAGAATTATTGAGTTCTAATTTCACCGTTGTGTGTGTCTAACAGCGAGATCGACGAATTTATTTATGGCGATAAGTCGATAAGATGCTATAGCGAGCGCATGTTGAAATTGTTGAATAATTAGCGTGTTTATCGACAATGCCGCGCAGCACCAACGCAAACGCGCGTTTCGTGGAAATGATTTTTTCGCGTTTCGCAACTCGTTAAGCGTTTCAACCATGCGGAATCGATAATTGCTGTTTATCTCGTACGTTGATCTTCGCAGACGTGGGCAATACTTCTTGTGGATGTTGTTAGTGAGCGCGTGGTTTTTTTTTGCACTAATTAAAACCGAATTTAAGAAATCCATGCTGGAATTACGCAAATTGCGAGAACAATTTTGCAATACTTTTACATACTATCCACATTCTCATCTTTGTATGCGATAAATTTTAATTAGCATCGAAATTAGAATAACGCGCCGAGCATGCTAGCAAGCGAGCGCATGCATAGCAAATAAATTGATGAATGCAATGAGAGCACATTCACGTCTGATTAGCAATTAATCAGACGGTTTGAACGCAAAATGCCATTGTCGTCGCATTAGCGCGCAAGACGTCGCATGCCGATGCTTCATCTCGTCTTTGACTCCACTTAACCGCACATCCACATACTCCGTATTGCCGTACGCAAACCCATTCGAGTACCTATACTCCTGCTGATTGGCGTAACAATCGGTACGCGAGCGCGCGCTTCGCGCCATATCGCATTTGGCATCGTATGTGTTGCGCGCCTCGGCGCATGCTGAGAGGAGCGACCATCAAAGCACTAATAGTGGAGGTTCGCCTGTTACGGTTCGAACTCTCCTCCGGCTTGATTTGCTAGCGCTCGCGCCGCATATATTAGCGAATTGCGCGCATGCAGCTCAGCTCGGCGGCGGCGGCGGCAGCATCGGCATCAGGTACTTATTAGCAGAAATTCCACGTCATCGTCGTCGTCGTTGTCGTGGCAGCGACCACACCGCCGGCAACCACATGTGGATCCCTAACAACAATCAACGGTTGATCTGCTCGCGCGCTGACGATATTGTAGGCCGTATGTGCGTGTGCATACGTTGCGCCTAATTAGATATGCTGTTAATTGAAATGTAAATAACTAAATTGCGTTTGGATTACGATTGCGTTGAAACGTTCAATACACACTCACACACACGCACACAAACGGAAAAGACTGTAATTACTGGGACGAGTGGCTGTCCGAGTCCACTAAATGGTAAAAATAACAAAGCCGCAGGAGAAAAGCGCGCCGCTTGCGCTTGCGAAGAATGGGAGGTTTTGGTTTGGTTGAAGTGGTCCTTGATGATATGTTGATGACGAAACACACAGCCGGAGAGCAAGGCGACCCGCGACGCTTAAATCCATAAAGATTAGCTTTTAAAAAATCGTAATTAGTGTGCGTGTGCGCGAGGTGCGTCGATGCGTCGTCGTTCGCGCGTAATTATGATTAATTAGTCTTTTTTTTCGGTGCGCCGTGCGCTCTCACCGCCCTCGCGCCGCCGCGCCGCGGAGAATTTAATTAACGAGTGTGAGTGCGTGTCCGCAGCGAGCGTTTACGCATTTGCTCTACGCACCCAATCGCAATGTTACGTAAAGATTTTTCAGCCTTCGCCAGCTGATGCAACCTTAAATATATTCATAGATGCGGAGTGTGAAATTTTCATTATTTAATTAGCACTCGATCAATGGAAAAAAACCGATGGCGAAATTATTGTAATGAAGGCGCAATATTCACAACGCCTTTCGGCACGCTGCGAATTTCAATTAATTGGTCACATTCGCTTTTATTCCGGAGGCGAAAAGGGTTGTTGGCTGAATGCCGGTGCAATCGTTTACATTTCGAAATCGATTCGAAGCGCGTGCGCTCGGTTTGCCTGGCTGGCGAGAGATAATTTATTGAAAGCGTTCAACAGCTGACGCCTGCATGGCACATAAATCGCTCTCCGGCCGCCCCCCGCAACCGGGGTTGGTCGGAGGCTAGCTAGCGGCAGCACATTGCGGGGGCTTTACTGGCTTGGCATTGGCGTCGCATTCCAGAACGCCCCGCCGCCGCCACCGCCATCGACGACGACGACGATGCTGCCTGCCGAAGCCGGCTGGCGTGCCCCAAATCGAGCTTCTAATAACCAATAGATAAATCAGGATAAATGAGTCCTTACGCGACTCGCTTTCATGCACGCGTTCACATTCACGATCGGGGCCCCGTGCACAAAGAAGCGCAAAAGAAGAGCGCGCAAAACGCCGCGGAGAAGAATAGGGAGCGACATCCCGGCGACTAACATGCATTTTATACGGATCGTAAAATGGGGAGATTAATCGATTTCCAACTCAATTAAAACCAATTGCGCAGTGAGCGCGCTGGTGGAACTCGGGTAATAATTGTAAATTGAAACGATCGCTTGCTTCTTCAAGGTTGCGCGAGGAAAAATGTGAGAAACACATGTGCCCCCGGTGTTGGGCTTCCCATCGGGTTCGCAGCGTGATAAAACGTATCCGATTTCAAATCGTCATTTAGCCGCGTCGAGCTGCTGCTCGGCCTTTGATTCGAGTGCGTTTAGTGCCATTGACTTTAGTGTTTAGATGCGCGCGCAATACAAGTTCATTTTTTTCTCCGCGGCTTCCCGCATGGCGAACACCGGCAACATGGGTTTTGCGCAAGACTACTACGGGCACGGGATAATCTATGCACGGAAGCTATTGCGCCGCATGCTGGCCATCTCACGCGCGTAATCACTGTGTACGGCAGCAGCAGCAGCAGTCAGGCGCCGCGCATTATAATATATTATAATTATTACACGTCGCACGGCCGACGTAATAATTAATCTTTGGCGCTGGCGAGCTTTGGGGCTTGTTGCGCAACACGACGTGTACGAATCGGCGTTTGTCAGAAACCGACGTGTTACTACTCATATTTATAAATAAATACGCGTGAGTTTTATACTTTCGCCTGAATTAGTTTACGACTGGCAGATTTATGTCGGCGCGACCATTTTATTTCGTGCACATCCCGAAAAATTGCGCCTATTAATAATTTATAAGCATTCGTCGATCCTTGCGGGAGCGCCCGCGGGTCGTAATTAACCGGCAGGGGCAGCGCGCGCGCGCGCGATAAACATTAAATAAACCATAAAATCCCATAAAAAAGCAGCGTGGCGCACGCATATAGGCCGCCCACGCGCCACTTTCGGGTGCGCCCCCCGAGTGCCTCTCAGTATGTTTGTGTGTGTATGTGCGTGGCGGGCATTATTATTTTCTCCCTTTTCGACGCAGTTTTTTTCCAACCCACCCCGACGCGGCGTCGTGTCGCTGTCCAGTTAATAATTCATACAGAAATGATGCGTGTAACTTTAATAAAAACGCCGCCGCAGCGCGCCGTTATTATCCCTTTCGTGCCAACGGTGGCGCCTTTAGCGCGCGACGCGAGGGATGGATCGGTAGGTTGAGTGGTGATCGTGTCCTGTCACTTCGATCACGAAAAAATAACACTGAAAAAAGAGCGTGTGATCGTCGAAGCGTGTGTTGCGCGCCGCCGCCGATCATCCGAGGGGGTTAAATATGTACAGTCTGTTGACTATCGTTCTTTTATTACAAATATAGATGGATGGACGGCGCGTCGGGACGGACGGACGGACGGACGGACGGTCGAATTGATAGATAGATGATAGCTGCGCGCGAGCAAACGAACGGAAGGAAGAGTGCGGGGGTGAAGGGCGCGTGCGCCTGTGTGTATGTGATTGTAGCAAAAAGCATTCGATGATCGACGTTTTCATCGTCCGATTCGTGGTTTGGTGTGAGGGTGGGTGTCAGACTGGACGACAACGTGGTTTTTTTACGGTCGTCGATTTTGGGTTTGTTGCGGCAAATATTAACCGCTTGTGTGACGTATGGATGGGAAGAAAATATGAATTTCTTCAGCTAATTGAAAAATCATGAACTCTCCTGTCCAATCGAACAGCGCCACGGCATTGCGACGGAGCGGAGGAACGACGAATGATTAATGTTCCCAAATTAGTTATCCATCAGTTTTTTTTTCTGGAGTGTTTCGGATCGGCGCCGTTAATTATGTAACATTGCACGAGTGCGGCCGTGCTGTACTAGAATACTTTGCCTATGCATTCCGCGCGGCAATCATATTTTTGCGCTCGTTGCGAGTTAATGAAATATTAAAATAACCGTTAATTCAATCCGACTGAATTGCGCTCGAGAGAAGAATATCGCATTGTGCGCGGCGGTGGAACGCAAACAATGCTAATCGCAATAGGATAGATTAACGTTTCAATATTCATGTTTTGCTGGTTCGCTATGCCGATCAGTCCGCCGTTCGTTTGTTCAATACGTACGCTACAAAACGCGCCCGAATTGAATTGAAATATGCGCATCTCTCGGCATCGTAATTATTATTATTCGGCATGCGGCATGCGGCGGCGACGGCGGCGGTCGTCGGACTCATTGTGAATAATAAAATAAACTCATTATTATTTTATATGATTATTATAATTTATAATAACCGAACGCACCGTTGCTGATGCGTACGACTTTGTCGGTCGTGAATATCGTATGCCATGCCTTGTGCGGTTTTAATCATTTCCCGAGATGGCACACACCAAATCGATTGCCGTTAGGCACATGTTTACAATATGGCGATTAATTGTCGATGTGGCCGATTATTGCGTTAAATAGGACATAAATAAAACGCTGATTTAAAATACATGCGCACATTAGTGAAAAATCGAAAATCATAATTTGAATTAAATTTTTTATAATCAAACGCCATATTGTTTCTTTGTCATAAATTAATATATCTATACAAAATTAATATCGTAAAATTGCGTGATTTCATGCAAACATAAACAACACCGGCAAACGAATAAAATTTGAATACATACCTATATAAATGCCGTTCGATAGGCGGCGGTCGGCGCGGCGGAATAATGATTACGATCAAACCGCAATTTATTTTTCGGTTCCGGCGTGTAACGTAATTAAATTAAAATGCAATTCGTGTAAAATGCAAACACACATGCATACTGCTTCGCTGTGGGCCGGCATCGATTCGAATCGAATGCGTAATTGTAATAATTATTTTTCTCTAAATTTGATTCGGGACGGCGCCGGAGCGCCGAGCGTATATACCAAATGAGAGATAATTTATCGTAATTGAAATCGTTTGATGCTCGGCAAAATAAATATTAACATAGAGCAAATGCTGGGGCGCATTGCATTTCTGTATGAATTGGCTCGACAGTGCGCGTTTGTTATGTGTAGCAACATTAAACGAAATCTTTCATATTTTATATGCATTTACACACACACACACACACACACGCACACACACAACACGCTCATGCAACGCGTTTGCGGATGTGAAATTTTAACGTCGCAACAAGCAAAATCAATGCCGTTCTATTATTGATGAAACAAACGGAGCGGCGAATGCAGTAATGCATGCGATGCATTTCATTATGCATTTCGTTTCGATTACATATCATTAGAGAGCACGCGTGGAAAACGTCTTCGCTCAACCATTGAAAAATTACGTCACGATAATGATATCGGAATATTTATTATTGAACAATATTTATCAGTAAATATTCCGCGATGTAGCATCCTTCAAATTGGAGGCAAAATTGATGGCGCGCGCGAGCGCTTTTTGAAAAAGTTTTCACGCTATGAGCGGTAATCAATATTGGATGACATGAATACGTAAACGATTTGAAACGATACGGCTCGTTGTTGCTCAATATTTAATGTTGAATATTTATTTGTTTGGATGTGGGCTACACGGTTTGCGGCGGAACGCGCCGATCGGGTGATTATACCAATTCGAAACATGTCCAGATATTTGTTTTCAATTGCGATTGCGCGCGACGTTGGCGGGGTGTGCGACCGACGTTGGCGGTGGGGCTTTAGTGGACATTGTTGATTGACTAGTCAATTATTAATACGTTGCAGTTTCCAGCGCTATCAATAATTTATTGGAATTTCATCATTTTTATATTGCCGCAAATGCTAAATGCATCAACTATACATCAATCGCCTGGCGGGCAGTGCCGATGAGAAATAAAATAAACACGAAATTAATGCCGACGAGGTTGGATAAGTGAGTGAAATAATAATTGTTAATTCGTAATAGGTACCTACTCAACATGATTAGATTACCGTATAATTATCGCCTTGCTTCGTGTATACAATATATAAGTACACAAAATGCATTTAAACCTTTCCATCAGCTATCATCATCATCATCATCATCACCATAACTCCAGCGCTCGGTGCTCGCGCATTTTTCTGCAAATTAACTTCGTGCTTCCATTTCGCCGATTGCCAACAACGCCAACAAACGAACGTCCGTCGCGTTGCATTTCATCACGTTGCAACGACGACGACGATGATTAATAATCATTACATAATCACTCGCATTTCACATGCGCTTAAACAATTTTATTATTGCGCGAAATGCACACAAACACATTTTGGTGCACGCTCACTCTCTCGGTTGCACTCGCCAATTGAAATGCAATCGTGCAAATTAATAGCGTGTAAGAGAAGGTCGAAATCTATTACGGTTGATTAAGGTAATCAGCACGAGCTACAAAAAAATCACCGTCGTTGCGGCGAACGAACGACCGACGTGCAGGTGATTAAAAAACAATCATAATTAAAGTTTTGCACCACCACTAGGAGCGCACTCGTACTTATGCTGCACATTTCGTTAAAATGGAGAGAAAAAAACGCTTTGGCTCGCGTTTCGTGCGCAAGGTAACCGTCGACACCCTTCTGCCTACACAACGAGTTATATAATCACGGAATAATGCAATGCAATGGCCAATGGCAATTTTCTTTTTCAATAAAACGCATGTAAATCCTTTAGTGCACCTTGGCGACCTGATTTGCAATTTATTTGTATAAACATTTATTACTGTTGTTATCGTGCGTGATATGCGAATAGAAATAGGGTAATTTTAATGCCATTATAAATATAATAAAATAATTGTTGTTTCGTGAGCGTTGCGCGCACGATGCGTTTGGGGGTGGCGCAGCGCTCGCCGCGCCGGCCGACCAGCTGCCTACCCTTAACTGTAATTTATTGCCCGGCGAGCAGGGATCGCCGCACGCAATTTTTCAACGTCGTTCCAATATTTTGATTATTTTTTCACACCATTAGGGTTGATTTAATAAAAAAAATTATACGTTCGCCGAAAAAATATATACGCTTGTTTATTACTCGTGCATGCATTCGAGGATAATTAGAGCCTGTGGGAATCATAAAAATTGTATACATAATTTAATAACACTTACTGACGACCCTCCTCTCTTGCCGCCGCACAACATCTCATACACAAACGCAAAATATCAATGATAAATGTTGAAGATTGGCGCAAATCGTCTGTTTGTGAGCGTAATCATTTTTCATTTTATTTTCCTCCGCCCGCGCCCGCGCCCAAAAACTTTCATCATATCGAAAGAAAAAGAATTTTTACTTAATTACAAAATGATTAATCGTCGTTGATTAACCGCATTTTTCCGCGTTTTTCTCGGCCCCGCGCCGCGCGATTCATTCATTAATTCATTCATGCGCATTTTGTGCCTTTTCACGATGCTTTTCCGTTGATTCATGCAAAGAATTAATTAATCTCGCTCTCGTCCGCCAACGGGTGGGAACGCAGCAGCACCACTGTTTGCCAACGCAATGCAGCAGTCCAAACAACTTTTTCACGCATCACAAGATTAAGATTTTCGCCGTGCTTTTGTATCGGTTTGTGTGTAAGGGTGCGTGTGTAATAATCAGGCTGGTGATTATTATCGGCCGTGCCCCTTGCTTTTTGCGCCCTAAAACGCAAAAGTAAGCGCGAAGGGGAATTGATTAACCTGCTCAGATGCGTAACGCGCGCATAAACAAATTGAATACACCACCCATCCATCCACTCGCCCGGCGATTATCCCCGACCGCTCCCCGCCGTTTTCTTTCACTTTGCATGATAATAATATCGTTCTATTATTGGGCACGTGCGCCGCCCAGCAGTGGGGATGGATGTTGATGGTCTCGTGGGTGTGAAACGAATTACATGATGAATTCATACTATAAAAGTTTGCGCCCGGCGCGTTCTTTCCCTTTTTTTTTCTCTCGCCCTCTTTGGTCGATTTTCGTCCGATGCGTAAAGTAAATTGATTATAGTCGGACCCACAGTGAGAGGAAGTGAGCACAGAATGGACGTCCATCCGTCCATGCAAAGAATGAAAACGGCTCGCCGAAAGGAAAAGGAATCGCGTTTTCTATCTGGAATCGAAGGCAACCTACCGATGGTTGCCAAAATACCACTCTCCCGTGTCCTGCGTGTTTGCGATGGTAGCGGCCCGCCATCGTAACAGCCGGTGTGCGATGGGTTTCCGCTTTCAGCGAACTTTAGAGACTAGATTTAGGAGTCGCGATCAAGCGGAGCCTGCGCTTGCCGGGTTGTGCGCGCGCGCGCGCTGATGTATCGACGTGTCTTGATAACCAATTGATTTCATTGACTCACCACATTTCGACTGCACACGCGTCGCAACCACCCCTCCACCCACCCAACGCCGCACGCATAGCCTTCGCGCTTGTCAGGTTTCGCGAAACAGATTACGCCTGCGAATTGAATGCAAGATAAATTACGATCTCATTTGTACGTTTTGCTGTTTACCGCCCCGCCACGCAATATATTTCGTGCAGAAATCAGATCGATTCAAATCCATACGCAACCCATTCGAAGATTGATTCGGCCGTAATTGTGCGATAGAATAAAGCGGTTTTAAACAATTCCACGATGGTCCGATGGTTCGTAAAGAGTCATTCTGTTATTGCCCGGCAATGGCCATAATCCGATGGCGTCGAATACACTTTGGAATGCATCAATAAAATGCAATCTCGTATGCAAGTGTCGCGGGCACTCGATGGTATTGGCCATCATCCAAGTTTACTTACTTGCCGGGCTCCTTATCGCCGACGCCTGCTTATCCAAACGACGGCGGGCGCGCCGCATCTCTCATTGCCGCGCGCGCGTACCAAAAACGCTACTGTTGATCTGCCATCGCCTCACCGCCTCATTGTAGCATACATTGTGGCATTTCTTACACTGCATATACAATGCCATTTCGGTTGGTAAACGCCTCGTTCGCGCTTCAAGTGTGTGTATCGCGGCGCGGATTCGTTATTGTTATCGCGCGGCCATTTGCGATGTTACGACGTGTGTCGCAACATTGCGCTCGTAAGTGCGCGCGCGCGGGCGCGCTTATATTCTCTCGCGGCCCCCGAAGAAGAACACAACAAGCTGGCGAGGAAAGACAGGCAGTGGAAAAGAGGACACGATGCGTAATGTAATGGCTCACACACACACGATGCGAGCGCGATAATGCCAAAAACGAACGCAACGGTTTGGCGCGCATAAACAGCTTGTAATGCGGTGGGCACGCACGCATACGAGTACGCATATGAAGCAAGAACTATTAAGACACCTACTATTTTCGGTTGCTCTCAAAATGTCGATGAACGCCATTTACCATTGGCCGTGGCATAAAACGAACGGCGATGTTTAATGTGTGTACAACAATGTTTAATGATCGGATACATTGTTTAATGGTCTGTTGGAAATTTTCGTGGTGTTTTGTAGTATTTTCCGCCGGTGAAATGATTGGGTTTATAAAAGAATTAATGAAATAGTTAATAATATACACGCATGTCTATTTCGGAGCGTTATTTCTGTGACGCATAATTAATTTCCGGCGGCGCGCTATGTGCGAAGCAATTTGCAATACGCCATTGGAAGTTTTGGAGCATGCGGATGAGTTGAATGAATTTTTCCGCGCCAACATTTACGGGATTGACATTCGGCCGTCGATTATTTCCGATCCACGCATCGAAATTCGGCGTAACGCCGAATGTTGCAATAAACTAGTATTTCACTTGCATATATTGACTACCTACTCAACATGTTAATTGTAAATTGTTATTAAAAATATTTCAGGATTAAAATTAATTTTTAATGCTAAAAATTTGAAAATCCCGTTCAATGCTCAAAGTGGATAGATGTTTTTGTGACACACCGTAGCAATGAAAATGTATTTACGAATTTAGTGAGTCAGTAGCAACGCATCGACGCGCAATCAAACCAATTCAATATCAATCCAATACGATTATTGACAGACGGCCGCGATGGACGCAACGGCGCGGCGGCACTCGATTAATCACGGATTTGCATAATTTTTATATTGCAATATTCCCATGGCGAAATCATCCATCGCATTCGCGCTATTTTCTACTTATTGCGCTTTCCTTGATATGAATTCGGTTAAATGGGTTTTATAGAAAACATTGTCGAGTTATTTCTGTGTAATTTCAGTTATTTTTCATCGTTTTAGTTACTTATTCACCCGGTCGTCCTTCTGCGTGTTAATAACAAGCGAGCGGCTTAATATCATCATTCTCATCAAATAATGAAGTCTCGGAAACGCTTCTCCGAGATTCCATCCACGGTGAGCGTGACGCGCGGCGCGCAAGTCTTTCAGAAGCGTTTTTTTATATCCTACCTTTATTTTCGTCGTCGTCCCAGCCAGCAGAAGAGCAATGCAGCAACAATGTGGAATAAAAGGTGTGTTCCATTGGCGGTATTTAATGTCTGTTTCCATTATTCCAACCGCCGGGGCCGCGCGCCATCAACCACCTGTAATTATAACATTTTTGTAATTGGTATCGTTTTAATTTTTATGATTATCTCGAAATCATTTGTGTGGCATCCTGCCCGCCTAGTCCACATCAACGATGCGATAAAAACGCTCGTGTAAAAATTATCAATGAAATCAAAAGAACTTACTTACTTAGCTATGCTTTAGGGAATTTAAATTTTTATATTCTTTAAGAGCAAATAATTCAATAGTATTTATTTTGACACAATAGCAGCTAATTATCCTTAATTAATGCCTATTGTTTTTATCTCCGACAAGGACGGCCATCAAAGAATGGGCAGCGACTTGGAAGAATAATAACAAGTTGGATGAGCCAAAGTTACAACTTATTAGCGACAAATAATACGCTAATAAATAACGACAATGGTTTAATAATAAAAGGAAACGCCGAACTGACCATTAGCCGGCCTCCGTCTGTAATTATCGTCAGATTGCGCTTGCAAACGAAGGGTATACGGTTCGATATAAAAAATCAAACATAGAAAAACGGCTATTGTGTAAATGCATCGCTCGTGCAAGAGGCGAGGATGTGTTTAACGATATCGAAGGCAAATCTTTTCGTCGGCGCCGCTGCCGCGCCGGCCTTGAGACAAGTGCATTTGGATGCATATATGCACCTTGAATTTTGCTCGATGCCAGCGTCCGCGCGACCGCGGGGCCATCGACAACACCCACATGCAAGAACCGCATCGTTCCATCGCGCAAGGAGTTATTCGTGAATATAATGAGAATCTTAACTAACCCACTCGCGATCGGAGTGAGAGTGAGGAGGGCTTTGCGTAATTACCTACATACGCGCACTGATTCTGCTCAAACAAAAAGGTACGCCATGATATAAAGCTCGTTAGGTCGTTAATGCGTGTTAATAATGTATCATAAAATACTAGTTCAGCGCAGTAATCGTATAGAAATATAAAAATATAGTCATTAAATTATAATTTTTTAATCATAAAAACATCGTGTTTACAAGTGTTAATTAACACCTTTGCGCTGTGCGCCAGCGAAGCGCAACTGCGATGTGGTGTTTAGAGGAATATTGGCAGCAGGCTCCGAAAACGCGCGACGTAAAGAGATTCGTTATATTCCACATAAATTTGATTTGATTTATTTGCGGAGATCGAAATAGTGGCTGCTATAGAGGTGTGCGCCGTGGAAAATTCTTCGGGCTGGATGCATTGCACAATGGCGCGCGCGCGCACCGGCCAAACGGATGCATTATTTATTGCATGCATATTCATTTCTATTTGTTTTCCATCGCGCACTACTGGCACCAGTCGAAGACGCCCGGTTCCAAGAAGACGACGTCGACGACGCGATGATTTATTTGCGAAATTGTAACTGGAACTTTATTAGTTTCGAAAATATTGCTTCTTCCAGCCGACTGCGACCCGAGCGAAGACCCCCAAGAAATACGCACCACAACGACACGACCGGTGAGAAGAAACGTTATCCGCACACCAAATGTTTAACGAAACGTTGGAGATTTTAATAACTTATCACAAATTAATACAATACTCAAAGGAATTTAAATTCTTATACGGCAATCATTAACTAGCAAAAGTGATAGGTCATACGTTGTCATAGCCATTGAATTGATAATTCGCAAGGTGATAAGTGTAGAGTGCAACGTTTTCGCCGAGCCACTCGTATATTTTCATCTATAAATCCAATATTCGTCTTCGCATCTATCTACCTACGCCGCGGCGACTGCTACGACGACGACGCCGTCCAAGTTTATTTATTTTATTCGCACTCGGGCGCGAGGCAAATTGGATCCGCGCAGGCGCGCGCGTGCACAATCAAAAACAAATATTACGATCGATTTGCGCGATTGTTCACGCGTAAAAAATCCTGATCCACTTTCCGCCGTGGCGCACAGTACTCTATCATCGCATCTTTCGCGATTTGCACTTATTTGCATAACGGTATCTTGACGGCTGGTGCAAAAAGGACGAAAAGAATCCGAAAATCTTCACATTATGAATATGCCACATTTCGTTTACATAGGGCATAAGGGAATGGNTCTAGACGACAATAATTATCGTCGGCTATTACTTAGCGCTTGACACGAGAAATCATCTCGTTATAGGCGCCCGTGTATCCAATGACACGTGTATTTACATACGGCGCACAGAGTTATATCGTCATTCTCGGCGGGAATTGAACGGGGCATATACACCCGGGCGAGACCCAAGCGTCTCAGAGCGCTTCCAGCAATAAATCTAAATGCAAATGCGACTTGGTTGCAGTTTGCATATGCAGCCACCACCGCGCACCACCACCAACATCACCACCATCGATGTGGCCGTTGAAATATTACCACTACATATACACTCGCGAATGTAGATATATCGAGAGACGAGTTGACAAGACAAAAATACGCGCTTGCTGCTGCTGCTGCTGCTGCGATTGTATGCATGTTGAAAAGATTTGCATTATGCACCTTTCTGCGTGGGCACAATGCCGACTGATTATGCGTGAACGAGCGATGCTGTCTGTGCATCCGCATATATGCAACTTTCCATCTGCGTACCCGTCTGGTTATCCTTGTTATTTCCAGATATAGGCGATTGCTGCAAAAAAAGGCGGTTTCGCCATACATCTTTCTATCTAGTATCTACCAAGAAATGTCGATTTCAAATTTGCGTCTCTCGTCTATTCCGTTTCAATTTTTTTTTTGCTGCGTACGGTTACGGTTTGTCATTTAATGTGAGTGGTTAGGTATAATAGCTACATCGATGGCGGAGATTGCATTAATTGCTAAAACGTTAATAAGTTCCAGGCCACCGAACAATCGCATGCGCAACGAAACTAATCTCATTCCGGCCATTCCGTTCCATTAGAAATACATAATTGCGTCGTCGTTGGCAGCGGGAGTGTTTACTTAATGCGCGTGTAAAATGCAAAACTCTTCCGCGCGCGTCCCGTCCGTCCGTCGGAATCGCCCGCTTGTCAGGCAGACACGTCGTCGTCGTCGTCGTCGTCGTGCGCGCACGATCGCAATACGTTTCAAACATTTTACACATACCGCGGTGCAAACCCACCAAGCTCTCCTGCCTTCGACTTAATCGATTATTCTGCTATTAGTTGCTTAATGAGAGGAAGCCCGACGAGCGTCGTCGCCCGTCGCCGTCTTCGCGCTTCACGAGCCAAGATATATCAACCACGAAGTACACTACTTAACTTTAACTATATGAACGTAATACTCCGGTGCCCGTGCGCCGTTTGACGCATACCTACTACATTGGAGTCGTGCATATAATATGCTCGAGTGCGTTTCGGGACGCGATGCATTTTCTATATCGATTTCGGTTCGTTATGCACGGCGAGCGCGTTTGGACGCCGCCATATAAAAATAGGGAGTAATGTCTATTGATTGCGGTTAATGCGGCTCGCGCCGATGTATATATGACTCAACGATTTTGCACTTTAACTCGAGTTTTCCATTAAGCGGCGCACTCTTTAAAATCGGACGTGTGTAAACAGAATCGAAAATAGGTGCTTATAGATCGGCTACATTGGCCGCGGGAACGAAATCGCACGGATATCATTTCATTTCGGCCCGGCCGCATTAAAGTGGGCTTTAATGAGTCGTAATTGGAGCGCCTGCGCACGCACGCTGCCCCGCTGCGGATTGATTTTAATTATGATGATCGCCTCGACGAGAAGGAGCGAGAAGGAGCTGCGTCGCGGTCGTGTCTTTATCCTCACACGGGCCACCACAGCAATTTGTTGTAATTACACGTAATTTGAAACTTGACGCTGCATTCGAAAAGAATGTGAGAGAAGTTGGTGCGCGCGGTATCGATTCGCAAATGACTCAAACTCAAAAACATTCTCTCTCTTCTTCGAGCAGGCAAGGTATTAAAATAACATTTGTCTCCTCGAAACAAAAGTTTGCCACAGCGTTGTCATCATCATTAATTATTATTAGAATTGAACAGTTATAATTGCACAATTATATATAAATTTCTACAGACTGGCTGCTGCATTATGTAAGCGTACGCCACGGCAACGGCACGTGTGGGCGTCCATTACGGCGCCGGCGGTTCGCGATGAGCCGCGAGTGATAGTCGTCGAAGAATAACAACATTCGCTTAATAACATTGTGAGCCCGCGCGCGAGCTCGAGCGCGAGCCATGGCGAAGAAGCGACATAAAAAATTACCGCAGTTGAGCAGCGACGGCGTAATAAATGCGATGTGATATTATTATTTGTACTAAAAAGGAAACGGCTCATTAGAAACTATGCTTTTTAATATGTATTTATAAGAGCACGCCGCGACGCAGCAGCCGCATCACATGCGTATTATTATAATCTGCGTGGTGGTTATACGCGCGGACTTTTCAACTTGTAATTATTCGTTTAAATTCGACGCACACTCCTCCGGGCGCCGTTTGTTATTACGGGCAATTAAGTCAGTTTATCTCTAATGAACACGACTGAAATTTATTTATTTCGGCCGCATATCTCCCATGTACTTTTTGCGCGACGATTTGCCGATGATGATTCATCGTTGAGCACACCGCGCGCGTTAAATTTCCATTTTGGAAATTAAAAGAACAAACCCGCCCTCCGTTTCCATCGATCATTGCAAACGCATAAACCCCTCCGCGCGAGTTATGAATTGATGAACTCCCGCAATCGGCAGCCAAACCATCTGCGCACCGCGGGACCGAGCGAAAAAAAAATATAAAACATCTTGGCGTCCTTCGTCCTTTGCTGTGGGGGGCGCCCCCCGCTTTATAGTCCTTGCCACCGCTGCCGCCTGCCCGGCGAATGCGCTGGGACGGCAAGAATATTGAATTTTTATGGTGCGGCTGTAAATCACGAATTGGCGATGCGCGCGCGAACGTTTTTCGCTCGTTGGAAGTTAAAAAGTTCGCCCGCGCACGGCACGCAACGACGACCACCACCACCACCACCAACCACCGACCGGGCTGAATGGGGTGGCAAACTTTTATGGACATTTCCAACAGTGAAATCGGTATAATTAACGCAAATCGAGTAATGAATCTACATTTTATCGATGCACAGCGCTGCGCTGTGCGCATCGTGTAAAAGTTTCGATAATTAATTCCAAATTACTATGCGCATTTTTATTGGCGCTAATTAGTGGAGCAGCAGTAGTCGACCCTTTCGCGAGTGAATTCGTTTGCGTGCGTAGTCTATTTACCTTCTTCCTGCTTTTTTGCGCGCGCGCGCCCAGTTCAAGAAAGGTTTGCGCATTTAATTCGGAGAATTTGGTGTGCGGCTCAAATTATTTTAGTTTTATGGAAATACTTTGTGGATGGGGCATTAAATTCGTTGGCCGTGCAACGATTGAATTACTACGCTCAGATGGGTGCGGGGGGCGGAGAAGGAAAGGGGAAGGTGTTATCTCACCGTGGCCGCAAATCGTTTTTCGTTTTGTGTGCGCACACGGTCGTGTCCTGCATCTCCGGTTTCACGATATACGTACGTGTCAAATATCTAATTTCATCAATTTTATACCGGTATTCACCTAGGTTTTATGAAAGAAAGGCTATCATTGCTGTCTGGAATGTTTTTTACGTGTTCCTGTTGTTTCTTCTTGTTTTCGTGGAATACCACCGATGCATTCACACAGCACGGCAAGCAAATACGTTGTGGAGCAAATTTTAAACAATAGATAAAGCGTAGATTTATGATCGGCGGATATGTATACAATCCATGCGATGCGTAACTAAATAAAACATTTCATCAATTCCAGAGAGAAACAAGCAGCGCAGAAGCACCAGCGGCGGCCAATAACTTCGAGTGCGATATACATACAATTCACACATTTATATACGGGATCCACATTCGTAATGCCAACGTAGTAGTATACGTATCATACAGAAGTTGAAACACTGCCATTCGCATTACAGTACGTACGGTAGATAAGAATAATAGAGCTTTAGCACTTTATGACCCGCTTATAATAAGAATCAAAGAGTCTTCCTGTCATAAATTACAACTGGTACAACGCGTACTGAACGCCGGACGACTCGCTATGTATTTATGCACATAATACATATGTAGTACGCGTACTACGCGCTAGTATTTATTACGCACGTTTTCCGCGGAAATACAAACCGATTATTAATTCCTTTGACCATTCGCAATGGATTTAATTTTATAGAAAATTAAATAAAAACAGCATATTAGCAAAACAAACACAAATCGTGTACAAGTGTAAGTTTATTCGTAGCCTTGTCGCGTTAATTTCCCGTTATGCGTATAAGGAAAGTCGCCGTCATAGCGAGATGCTTACGACACTCACCGGCCAGCAATCACGCATCGGTAATTAATTAAGCGCGGAGCGGTGAGCGCGCACACCTTGAACTATCCTTATACTAATCGCAAGCATACGCACGCGGCGGCGCGGCGTTTCTTTCGATGGAAAATAAGCGTGCCAATATCGAAACGCGACCGATGCCAACCTAAACGCCTATGCATCGCGTCGTGTTTATGATATTTGCGCAATTAATTATTGTGTAATAAATTATCATGTCATTATCGGTTTATTACCGGTTCAATCATCAAACCGCCGACCGACGCCAACGGTTGGCATGCAATGCGATACCCATGCATCTAGATTAAGTTTCATATTTTGTTTTTCTTTGCCGATCGGGTCCGGGACACGGCGTATTTTTGTGTGATCGAAATTAATTTTCATGAAATTTGTCTGCACGTTTAAAGAAGTGCCGGGACACGCCGGCCGCGCTCCGGTGCAACACGCCGACGAA
Source organism: Myllaena sp. GC000078 (assembly GCA_030264135.1). NCBI lineage: Eukaryota > Metazoa > Arthropoda > Insecta > Coleoptera > Staphylinidae > Myllaena > Myllaena sp. GC000078. The sequence continues at coordinate 13,255 of JARJDR010015043.1, read as the reverse complement.
AATAAATGGCAGTGTTTTTTTCTCTGCTGCTTCTTCCTTTTGTGCCATATTTTTTTTGCGCGTTTCCTGCCGGTGGAGAAGATGCGCTTCCCAGGAAGTTGCACGGGCCCCGTCTCTTTACGGTGGTGGCTGGCACGCGAAATTATAGAAGTTAATAAATTGTGAGCGTAATCAAGATATATGAATCACTTTCTTTTATGAGTTTTTGTTTTCCCTTCCTACTTGTTTGTGTCGGGCCCGGGCCATTCGCATTCGCACTTGCGCTGTTCCTACCCCACACCACCCCAATCGTGCGCGATCATGCAGGAGACGAGACGAAGAAAAATGAAATAAAACTTTTTCGCGGCAAAAATTTATTTTCGCATTTATCTTCACCGGTTTTGTGTGACAACAATCGTCGAAAATGCAATGCGGTGGTTGTTCCCGCAGGCAATGGGGTAAAAATGTGAAATGCACTCTCTCTCTCGCCCGGAAAACGTTGCGAAATTAAATTGCGAACCGCCGAAGTGCGCCGACCATCCATCCATGTATGATGTGTGCACATCGAATGCTAATTGACGCCTCATTTATGATTGAAACGTGCATGCGCGCGCGCGCGAGTATTGCACTTTGGAGGTGCGGTGTATGCGGCGTCGTAAAAATAATGCGAAACGCAAATCGATAATGATATGCATGTATTGCGCGCTGTGGCGTGGCGTTACGAAAATCTAATTGTCGACAATTGTCGACTGCAAACGCATGCAGTACACGTTCATACCAAACGCACAGATTGAATTGTTGCTAAATGCGTTTTGCAGGCGCGTTACTTATTCCCCGAGCCGCAAACAAGCTCTCCGAGTTGAGTTATATATCTTGTAAATTTAGTGTGTACGTTGATGTAATGTATGTTTGATTTGCATACGTCGCAACTGAATTCTACACAGGGTTGAATTAAATAAAGTAAATTCACTCCCTGCAATAATCCTGCAAATAATTTATAAGAGATTTAAATAATTTAATTCTATTCAGTAATAAATTCATTTGTAGAAGTATAGAAAAATACACCATCCCTTGTTTGAGTCATTATGCATTCAATTTGAACCGCTATTGTTCGATTGAATGTTGATTGTCACAAGCCCGGCCATAAACGAACGAAAAAATCAGTTTTATAGTTTATTGCACAAAGTGGCTGACCGTGTACTCGCTTATAATACATGTATTGAAATAAACTTCTTCGGGCCGCGCGCGCACCCGAGCACTCGTTCATTATGATTATTAGCAATTGTGCCCGATGACTAATTCACTACCAGCTTTACTTTTTACACGTGTTAGAGTCGCGACGGACGCCGTGTCACGGATTGCCGCGGCTACCGAGCTAACCAAGCTTTGATTGAGCAATCACATTTTATTGCACACGCCTTCAAACAATCACAATGAGCGGCGCACTTGAAAATAAAAAGCAACCACTACCTATGGCAATGCCTAGTATATAATTGACACAAATCAATTCAACATATAGAATTTAAGCTTTGCGCCATTTGCAAGAATTATGAATTGTGCGCCTAGATTGGAGCATGGTTAATAACATTACATTACGATGATAATAAACGCCAATAGTTAGTGCGTTGAAAATAAATAAACTCGCGTTTCGAACGCGCGCGTAATTTCTTCCCATCCGCACTTGAAGCTCGGTGAGTGTACTCTACCAGTGTAAATAAATTTATATAAACGCCATTCCGACAGTTTGCAGAATAGAGTACTACACCTCCAAGCCATAACGCATGCTACTATTAAAATTGTACGCGTGTATAAAGCGTATGAAAATCAGTAAGAGCGGCGTTTGAGTACACGTCGTTGCAGTTTGGATGAAAATTATCAGAGCGCAAATAATATTTTCACAATCTTCATTCGCGCTACAGCCGGAGCGTTTATAAAATTTTCAATGCGGCGGGCGGGCGGGCGGCTCCGGTTAAGTTAAGTAGTGTGTATTTGCATAACGATTAAAACGAGTGAGGGTGTCGACGACTTTCCTGAGCGAGAGAGAAGAGAGAGACGCTTTTCACAACCACATTCGCCATCGCCACGAGCACTTTTCTACTATTATTACGACGATAGTGCGCCGCGATACGGCGGCGGTTAAACCTGAACGACCTGCGCCGTTTCGCCAGTAGTTCCCCTATTAAAGGAGTAACGAATTGGTTGTAAGTGTTGTGTGTAGCCGAGCGCATGCATATAATTCTCTTCGGCTTGCCCAATGCCTTCACTCAATGTGTATGCATTTCGGCTAATGCGCTGCATTGCAATTGAAATGCGCCAGTTACTTGTATTACTCGCGCCAGCCACCCGCGCGCGCGCGCGAGTGTATGTATGCATGTTAACGAAGTTTATTCTGCGCGGTCATGATCGCATTAAATGCTGCGCTTACGCTTTGCGCGCATTTTGTGATTCATCATTCGATTAAATAAAATGCATTTGCATATTACAAATCGACAATTTATATAATTTGTGTGCGCGATGCGAATGCGAATTAATATTGTCGGTCTCGTTAGGCATGTGCGCGCTTTGCAAATGCAGAAATCGGCCCAAGAAGAAGGAGAGGATGGCGCGCGAATGATGCAGCTTCATTATACGGTAGCCATCAGATTTACGACACAGCAGCAGAGCCAGCTCGTGCCTCCACAAGAGGCCCATGGCTATAGCTGGAGGTTAAGAACCCAGTTTATTTAAAATGCGCTAAAGGTTACTCGTAAATCGCGTATCGCTGGCGAGATTAAGCCGAAAAACTTCTCGTGCCTCATTTGCGTTACTTTATCGTAATTTTAACAAATATTTTTTGTACTTAGTATCACTATACTGTGATCAAGATCACAGTTTATAAATTAATACTTGGAACACGTCTGTCTGGATTTCTGCGAATTGACTGTTACAAGAGGATAATTAAACAATTCGCACAACTCTTATCGACACGTAGCACGGTATAATATGCATCTAATGCGATTTGCATCTGAAATTCATGGTTGTCGACCGACCGGGCGCGTCGCGCTGCGCTAACGATTACGAATGCGAGCGCGGCGCAATGCATTCGAAGCGATTGCATTATAGAGTGCAGCGCGAACCCGCGCGTGCATACAGTTGACAACCGCTCGCAAGACAGGCGGCGGCGGCAGCGGCGGCGGCGGGCAGCCATAACGGGCCCAATCGCTGAAGATAAGCTGGACGACGGCGCTACCAGCACCGCCGCCCGCCGTCGCCGTCGCCGTCGTCGACGACGCTTAATTAAATTAATGAATATTATGTCTGTCTCCATGGTGCAGCGCAGCGTGCCTCTTGTTTGCCGTAAACTCGATTAATTAGCTTCCAGTCGAGCGCCGCGCGCCGACCGTATGGATGCTGCTGCTGCTGCTGCGCGTCTTGGTTTTCTATTTCGCTCGAGCGATATTGTTGTCGTTATGCACATACAAATTGCATACGCTTATTCCTGTTCGCCGCTGCCATTATAATGCGACCGAATTTATCATCCCCCTTCACCCTGGAAACTGACCGAATCGAATCGGTTGCTATTATGCGAATTTATGGAGTCCGTAATATTATTTTCCATGAGTGCAACACACGCAACGACGCGGTCAAAATGTGTGTCAATAGGTAAACGTGGGCAGTCGTTCAATAATAACAACTCGCGCGCTAGCTCGCCGCGGATTTGTTATTTCTCATATGCATATTCATCCCGTATATCTCAAATTGCATGTTGCACGCGCATGGTTAATGCAGTACTCTCTCTCTCTCTCTCGGCGCCTATATGCGGGCACGTGCTGCAATCGGAATAATGCAATAAACTACTATCAATAATATTTCTCTACTAAACTCGATTATTTATTGATCATTGGTGGCGATTTGCATATTCACGGCGCCATGCAACAAGGTGCACTTTGACGATATTATTTCGATTCGGGTATTTAGTGCGTTTGCGTTAATGACATTCATTCTACTCGGCGCACTATCAAATGCGCGTTTCGGAAGAGTGTCGAACAGTGAAACGCGATAACGAAACATGCACATAGGGTGCACGTGCGCGCATGTAGCCGATACGGAGATTATCTAAATGAGGCATCCGACGACGACGCCGACGGCCGGTGCGCGTGCGTTCAGTATTATCGACAATGCACCCGCGCGGTGCGTACTAATATTATTCATACGCGTTTAGTGCATTTATTTGTGTGCGGCCGGGGCATTCATTCAACCCGTTCGTTTTTTACGAGTCGAGCGCAGAGGCGCGCACACGCGTCAAAAGTCGAGCATGCGCCCGAAACCGCACTCACTAATCGTTTGTTTGTGAATTAATGGATTGTTCGCTTCCATGTAACAATTATCGAACACGGATGTGCATTTACACACAATGCGTAGTTACGCGCAGCAGTTTATACTGCCGGCAGAAAGCTTGGCGTTTACAAAAAATAAATAAGTACACACGCAGTCATCGAGTTTAACCGGCGGCGCGGCCGGCGGTGGAAGGAAGAATTGCTCTTTGAGGCGTGGGCGGTCATTCCCTATAATCTCACCTTTTGTGAAACAACTACCGACATTCTTGCAACGATGACGCTTCAACGACTGCCATTAAAATCGACCCGAAATGATCATCTTGATAATCACTCTTCATGCATCCTCAAATATCACAAAACGCGTTCGAATTGATATGCCGAGTGCAATTCAATGTGTAATAACCGTTAAGCAATTAGATTTACACTTGATCTATACACGTAAAGGTAGGAGAACGGATTCAGTTGAACAGGAAACGCAATCAACACAAATTTAAATAGTCGAGGAAGTACGAAATTACAATACGCGTAGTGTATTCAATGGCGTATTTTATAATAGAAAATAATACACCGGTGTGCAGGGAGAGGCTAAAGAAAACGCGCTGAACCTGCAAACTTCTGTCCCATTCATCTTGCCACACTTTACGCACTTCCTCTCCAACGAACCCCTTCACTTTGTTGCCTTTTACACACCGGCGTTCCATTAGATTACATTCGATTCTCGCTTATATATGCATTAGATTTTGTTTAATTATCTAATTTCAATACTTGACACGCTTCGGACCGAAACTAAGTACTCCAATCATACCTGCGCGTATCGGGGGGAAGTCAGTTGGAAAATGTACATTATCACCGCTTTATTTACAATGTAAGTGCGTTAAAGAAAAAATGCTACGCGGCGAGGTTTGCATTTAATCCGTGCCGTGTGCTGATCGTACGATAGAAATTCTTTCGCATTCAAATGCCGATATTAAACGGGCATACATTCGTACAACAATTCGTAACAGCAAAGAAAAAATAAAACTAGTAAGATATTTAATGCTATCGCGGCGGGGGCGAAGCGAGGGGTGCCGGCAAGTCGTTGTTATTTTCCACGCCGCTGATCGTCACTGCCATTAACTTCCATTTCGTAATTTCGTCTCTCTCGCATGCGAGCGCCGCACTCGTTAGCGCGCACAAATTAAATCAGGTGTGGCAGGCACACACATGGAACTCGGGAGAGAATTTTCCAACGATTGAATCGCCCGCAAGAGGAGGATACACAATTCACGAAAGCAGCGCGTCGAGACGACAACTGAATCACATGGCATAAATTAAAATCGCATGCATCACGATCGGCGCTCGCTTGAGAATGTATTTAAATTGAAATCGTCATCCGGGCGGACATGTCGTAAACTGTCATTATCGTTTCGACAAAACAATTCTAATTACGTTCGGAGCGGGCGCATTTATTATCTATTATTTCCACCCCGATTGGCATTGTCGATAAGAACCGCGTGCAGCCGGTTCGATTGAGTTTTCAATTTATATTCAGACACGAAACGCAAGAGGAAAACTGGCTCGCGTCCGCGGTGTACACACGATAATAACAATCAACATCAGAAAGCAATTTTAAAGTTGACATGTCCATTTCGTGCCCAAACAAATGGCGCGGGACCGACGCAACAAATGATGCGATTGCAATAAATGAAGGCGCACAACCAACCCCCGCGCGCGTTTGGAAGTAATCAAACCATTGGGTAAATGTTACGAAACGCAATGTGCAATGCATACAAATGCGACGGAATTTAATATATTGTTGCATTTCGCTATAATGCACTTAGTTGTCGATACACATTACTCGGGTGCATCCGGAAACAAATGTTGCCAATGCAGCAATTTCAAACAACTATCATGGATGCAATAAATTTACCATTTTTTACATTGTTCGATGCATAGTTTATTTGTGATATAAATGTTTCGGGTGGATTAATTAGGATTTGATTACTTTTTGACGATTCCTCGTAAATTTGACCGATATGGATGGTCGTGACGGTCGAAAAGCAACAAATGGTGAATCCGGCGTAAGCACCCACCATCCCGTCCGTTTGTCCATCCGCTCGTCCGCTCCGACCGGTAATGATCATTATCGTCGTCGTAAATTGAATATTGATTCATTACACACGGCTTATGAACGCCGAACGCAACGAGCTAATAGATAATGCTTTCTTCGGCGGCCCCCGCGGACGGCGGCGGCCTCTTCTAATGCAGTTCAATCAACATTCATCATTGCGATGTGTACATTTGCGGCCGGTGCATTCGGCACAATGAATGCTTGCGTGCAAACAAAAACAACAACCTGGAAAAAAGTGAAATGAAAAAATAGAACTTGTGGGGTTATTATTAAAGACAATATCGAATTGCTGGTGTTTGTTTACTATAATAAATTCCTTGAACGATTCGTCATTATTCCCGGAAGTTAAATAAACGTTTAACCCTATGCGTATCATATCATTTTATCGATCAGTCAGTATGACTCAAAAATATGATACTGCAAAAATGTTTTCATTAAAAAATCATGCATTCCATAGTTTGTTGCATGCGACAAAGCCGATATAATAATAATACCCTTCTTCAATAATTGTCAATCCCACAATTTCCGTCATTTTCATTCATCGCCGCCATGCATGTGCATCCATTCGACTGCGCCTGCGATAATTAATTAATTCATGTCAAACGCGATGGGTTTCGATTCATATCCAACATGTAATACATATCAGGAAATAATCGAATATGTATGGCACCCATTTGAAATTCATCGATTCGAAAAACATTAATTACCGTGTACAATAATTTATTATATAAATCACCCACCTGTCGTCATTGAGGGTTTTTCCTTGGAATTTCAGCTTTTTATACCAATTTTAATTGTGCGCCCATAACTCAATCAGAATTTATAGCATATCAAACGCGATCCGTGGAAAAAAGTGCGGCTAAATCAAACACATTCCAATAATTGCATTAAAGAAAACAAATCCAAGTGCAAAGCACATCAAAGATAATTCCGTGTCAGTTTTTAGCGTTCATTAATAATCGCCACATTAGTCGGGGCGCGCGCTTGATGCGAAAAGGAGTCGAAGGAACGATACGCGCCGCGCCGCGCACGGCAGATTGCAGATTCATTATTATTTATTATAAACTCGCGAGGCAATTACCAGCTTCTTCAACGCGTGCACCTTTTCGGCATATTTATATCCTGAGTGATAGTTTCGATTAGCCGTAGTGCGCCGCCGCCGCCGCGTGATTACGTGAGCGAAATCATGCGCGAGCGCGAGCGCAACAATCATAAATTACAACAGGTAGCGAAAAATTGATTATTAATTCTGCGCTGCAGCCCGATCGGATCCCATCCGTATGCATCGCGCACGATCGCCGTCAATCAAATCACGTCCGCGAGATCTTATATTATTTTGATTAAAGATACAATCTGATTAGATATATAAATAACCATTTGTTGCGCAATGAAACGCAAAAAGAAGAAGCAATTTCAGAAAGTAAATCTAAAAAAGCAACAACCAAGCAATACTAGTTTATATAAGTAAGGTACTTTCCACATTCTTTATCTGTAATTCCTCGTTTAAAACAATCTCAATTTCATTTCCGTACGCGCTGTGCATTATTCCGCGCTGCAGCGTGTTAGTGTGTGATTGATTGCGTTCGCCCTCGAATGTCTTTTATATAATCAGCTCGACGAAATAAATAATGGTCATGCGATGCATTAATAGTAATAATGCTTCACTTTATTTATACTCCTTCCGCTCGCCGCTGCCGCTTCAACTTCAACGACTTCTTTTTCGTTGGCCGTTTAAAATTCGAAGGCACCGGGGTACTCCATACCTTTCGTAATGAAAATAAAACGTGCATTATTCCGGCGCGTTTATATCGTGTGCGGCGCGCACCGCCCGCCGCTGTGTCTCACGAATAAACTCGTTCTTTTTTTCTTCCCCGTTCCCTGCCCCACAGCCCGCCTTTTTCCCAATATTAATGTACCTAATCTTTAATAGTCGGCACACGAGAAAATCGTGCTCGTGCGCGAACCAAATTCGAATATTATCGGATCACGATCCGCGCGCGCGTATCGCCGATGCCAATCTCCTGGGCCGCTGCCTTTACACAGCGAAGCCCAAACGACATTTCATTTCATTTGTTCGACCACGCTAATTTGAATGCGATTTAAATGATCGTAATTTATTGAATCAAACAATTGTTGGAGTTGGATTTAGTATTATTCCCTCCCGCGTTCCCGCGTTCCGTTTCGATGACGATCCGCTGGCCAGCAACATTGCAACCAACGTTTTGGTGCGCACGGCATGGCAGCGCAAGAGAGATATGGTGCGGACATTAACAGTTAAATTACAACGGTGGCTACACACACACACACATATACACACATGGCGCGTTCGGGGGCGGCATTGCGTCCTCGTCCTGGGTAATAGCACGTGACGCCTTCGCGCCAGTGCCATCCTCGCCCGTTCCCACGCTTCACTTTACGCATACGTAAACATAAATTATGAGCACGTATCCGCGATATGTGTCGTCGTCGTCGTCGTCGTCGGCGGCGGTGGCGGCGGTGGCGGCATCGTCGTCCGGTAATGTACTGCTGCTGGCTACGTGCATGCAGACTACATACCTGCCCAGCTTCAAAATTAGTATGATTAGACCGGTTTCTATTCATGGCCCATAAAACTTCAGACTCCATGTGTACCTACATACGAGCATAATATGAACTTATTCTATTTCTCGCAACTTAACAAGCCGCAAACAAATGTCGCTTGATGATTGTTATGAATGGGAAATGATCTAGAAAATAACCATGGCCAAAAAAATACAGCTAATGCCTTGCAGTAATGACCACTGAAATAACCAAAGAGTTTTGATTGAATTTTAATCAAACGCTTCGTCAATGGCGTATCGAGTACTTAGAATTAGTTAGTTATGGATTTAATTTAGTGACGTTGAAATATGCATCCGGTAAGCATATTCTTCTTCCACCGGCGCGGCGCTCGCCGCTTGTATAAATATAAAATACTAATTTCTGAAATGCCTTTCGTCACGGTACTTGACTCTTGACTCACTCGAGACGCGCCCGGCAGCCGGCAGCCGTTTGGCGCTGTGTGTTTTGTTCGATATAACAAATATCTCCCTCAATGCACACGCTAACCTTATGCATATGAACGCTCATCGTCGCCGTCGTTGCCGCCTGCTGCTGCTGCTGGGTGTTAATAATTTAAGAAGCTCTTGGCCTCGATTAGCCCCCGGAACGCATCGGTCGCGTCTCAATGCACACACAGATGTGTCTATATACCTTTATAGCGCGCTGTGGTCCATCCGATGCAGCAATTTCACCACTGCCGCCGCCGCCGCCGTATGCGAAATGCAAATTTATGCCGTATTGAAATAATATGATATCTAATATAACATAATGTCATAATGTCATCGCGGCGACCACTCTTCATAACTTAAATTATGATAACGCATATGTTTGCACAGGCACGTTCCCATTAAATTTCAATACGCTTCCCGCAAGCGATTCAAGTAAAATAATGAATATAAATGAGTCGCACCGTAATAAATCCAACAAATTATTATTGCCATGATCCTCCGCTCCGAAACATTGTAAGCAATTTATTATCATAGGAAAAATTAAGTAAACGCTATGCCGGTTTGTAGTTTGGAGTATGTTACTAATTGTTGACTGGTAGAGAAAGAGCGATTTTTCATGAAGACGATCCAAATCGGCACGACTCTCATAAACAACAAGCGCTTATTGCTCGTTTTTTTTGTTTTACAATAAATGATAAATGAATTTGTCTGACTTTTTTATTATTCTAATATTTTACTTTACAACTACACCGAAAAGCGCGCGCGCGCGCACACGTAACTGTACTTAAATCCCGCCTGAACAATAAATTATGTTCCATCGATTTTGAAGCGTTTGCGCGCTCTCTCGCAAGTCATTATTTTATAAATTTAATTCTATTATGAAGAGTATGTAACTTTTGCAGCGCTCGCGCGCGCTTTTTAATTAATAAATTCAAAGAGTCAATAGTCGTCGCGCATTAATTAAAGTCTTGGCCGCGGCGGCGGCGTCGGCGCCGGTGAGAACGATTTATTTCGCTTGTTGCGGCGCACATGCCAAATATGGGCATCGCGCGAATGAGATATATGCGAACGTAAAGACGAGTCCCGCGCGCGCATCAATGGACAATATCTACAAGTTCAATCATTCATTATAATTGAATTTTTAACCTAAATCCAAAGCGGTTTCTAATTATTTTAAGTGTGGAGCGCCGCCGACGTCGCCCATCGTCGATTAATACTAATTTGTACGAGTCATTAGCCGGCGCTCAACCCCACTCACGTGTGCGTTGCCAGCATTCTCAACTATTGAGGCATTTCGGAGCGTTTGGGCATAAATTACGTTGTTGGTATATACATAATTACAAAACGCGCCGAGTGAAATGCTTTAAATTTAAATATGCATGAATTTCGATAAAGCCAGTCGCGAATGAGGCGATAAGTGCTCACATTTAGCTTCGATTTAGTCTATCTAAATCTGTGATCGATCCATTTTAATTATCAATTTCAAATCAAATAACCAGCAAAGTGATTGGAATTGCCGCGTGAAGAAGTTATTTTGCTTGATTTACGAGTTTATCTCAAATGCAAATGCAAATTTAACTTGCGTGTTTTATGGGCTTGCAATAATTTAATCAAAATGTTTAAATAAACGCAGATAAATAAATAAATAATGAATATAATAAATATAAATGTGTTTTCTTGCATATATGAATAATTTATGCGATGCGAACATTCATAGCGATTACATAATATTAATTGCCATCCGATCGGCACGAGATAATTGTTTAATCATTTAAATAATAATGCGCTTCTGCCTACGCACGAAACGTCAACGTATGTTGTATGGATAGACGCGTTCGCCGCAGCAATCTGGCCGCGCTTGTAATCGTAATCGCATTGCCGTCGTACGAATCGACTCGATCCTCTAATGAGAGATCTCTTTCGCGGCCATTTTCTTCGATAACACAGGTTGATCGAAATAATTACCGAACCACATTCACCACAATCCCAACATTTCTATATTAAGATCAATAATCTACTAATACTAAAGGTTGATACTGATTAATGGAATTAATTAAATTACTCAATTATTGTTGACATAAATTCTTAAATTTTAGTTTTACAAACTGTATATCAACAACTTGTTTACGTGAAATCTTCCACAAGTGGTCGGAGTCAGAGATTAACGAAAACGAAAAGCCCACGTAGAAAATTATATTTATATGGCGACCACGGCGTACGCACACAGATAGTTGTTGCCAGATACAATGTTCAAGTCGAACTAATGTAGCCGTAATAACGTTGATGTGGATGGCATTATATACCAGCGGGTTAATTATAGAACATTATAGAATATTATTAAACACGAATTTACCTTACTTGGCGCAATGGCAATGTCGACCTGTCGAACGTCACTCTATGCAGATTGCGATGCGGGAGAAAAATCTGTAAAAGACAAGAAAGGTCATTAGGGTTACGCGCGGAATTAGTTGTTCGTCGCAAATGGTTTCAATCATCCTACCTTAATTAACCGAAACTACAATACATTCGAATCACTAGTTTCCAATTGTCATTTTCATTTCTCACGCTCAAAAAAAACACTACCTCCTTCCGACAATCTCGAATCGAGATTAATGAATTAGCAAATCGGTTTGCCGTTACAAAGTCAATTCAAACGTCATTAGTTTCCTCATTAACACGAGAACATAGGATCACGGAAAAACAATATCCCTTTGAGCTAATATTAAAATAGAGGCAAAGAAACAGCAGACGGCGCGGAATAAGAGAAAGAAGAAGAAGAAGAAGAAGAAGAAACACAAGGCCTGGAAATTAATTTCTTTCTATACGTTAGATGCCAAAGCATTAACTTTAATTATCGCAGTAAATTTTATTCATTCATTAAACTCCTCCTTATCGCGTCTCGATCGCAAACATCGTGTCTTCTCTTCGCCGCGGCGGCGGCGTGGTGGTTGTCAACGATTCAATTACTTTTTCTTTTCCATGGCCTTTTCGAATCCAGTGTGCGTGCGCGCTCGGCGCAACAGAAGCGGAGCATTCTGATTTTCTGATTTACAATCGGTCGAGGACGACAGCGCCGCGGACGCGAACAAGGGACATGCAAATAGCAAACGACATCGTCTTTCGGTCGTTTGCTTGCGCGTAGGGAGAGCACGCGCAACGCGATCGGAATATCAATGCCGCCGCCGCGCAATGCAACAAAATGTTCAACATACAACAAACATCCAGCGCCATAGCTGGAGGAGTTGTGTGTATTCAAATACGAACCGAAAAACACGAGGGCGCAAAAGAAGCGGCGGCGGCAAGAAATTCAAGAAGTCGCCCGGTTTTGTCTTACCCGCCGCATTTATGCCGCGCGCTTCCCTTTGATTCCTTCCACTCCGCGCTCCTTTGATTATTCATCACGTCTCATTGCTCATTTTCGCTGTGCGCTCGCTCGCGCATTTGTTTATTTACATAAATCCCAAATTGGACCATTACGTCTTTTATGCGCTGCCATATTACAGCCGGCGCGAGCCGCGCGCGCAAGTGTATTCGCCGATTTGCAAATCTGTATGCATTTATGCAAAACGAATGCAAATGAATTATGATGTAATATGCATATTCTATACTCTCCCCATTTGTTTGCGCTCGCGCGAGTGTGTGTGTGTGTGTGTGTGTGGAAAGTATAAGGTGGCAGCACGGTAAAAGTTTCCGCCAATTCTCTCTCGAAAATAATGGATCGCTTTATTATTTGTTTTCATTGTTGCGCCCCGGCGTAATTAGATCAACGCTGTTTGCAATATGCCTTCGTATTTCTTATTCCATGCATGCGTTCCAGGGGG